>PDGT01000041.1:1407663-1538411 GCA_003671415.1 Megathymus violae
CGATACAGCAGCTCGCATACGCCCCCCAGACCCGCCAGCGCCGCCTCCGCACTCTACAACAAGTACCACCAATACTACTACTGCTTTACTTTATTGCAAGTGTCGAGTCCGTAGCCCAGTTGGCAGTGAACCTACTTGCTGAGCGAGGTGTCCCGGGGTCGATCCCCAGGCGGGGCATACATTTCTGTGACAAACAAATGCTCGTTCTCGGTCCATGGATGTTTGTGATGCCATATCGTTGTATGTCCGTGGTACTCGCAACACCGGAAATCTTACTGAGGGACTGTGAGTGTGTTACACGGCCCTTACACCGCCTATGTCACAACGTAGCATTCACACGCTTGGGGAGTCTTGCACAACATCAGCTGCTTCTTAGAAGACACTGGCCACCCACGAACCAGCGTTGCATCGCGCAAGCATCACGACCACTCAGAGCTCTTGCCCGAATCGCCGAAGCAAGCTGCTGGTACTCTTACTCGACCACGTAGTAATCGAGACCAGTCAGTTGGGATTAGTTAAGTTAGGATTAAATTTTTTTTTTTTTACGTGCCAGGATTCTCACATACCCGCCGCCTCCCCGCGGCGGGACACGTAAATGCATTTCCAAGCGTTAAAAAAAAAAGGACATCCAACATCCATAATTAGTGTGATAATGTTTATTTACGAATTATCTGTTTATGGTATTATATGTTTATGGTATATCTTATATGTGTATATAAGTAGCACAACCTCTTAAAGACAAGGTAGGGAATCAATTGAAGACGATTCTCGATCCCGACCTAGGCGGTCTATTGAGGACACTACTCCAGATCTTATCGAAAAAAAACGAAAAATTAATATTGAGGGATGCACGTTTGAAGAAAAAACAGCTCACAAAAATGGTTGGAGTATCTGAAACAATCATTTTTAAGATCCTCAATAATCATCTCGGCATGACAAAATGCATGACACACCGCCACAAAAACAGCACCGTGTCGAGTGTTCGCGTGCGTTTCACAACGAGTGTAATGAAGACAAGGATGGTTTTTTGGAACAAATTGTAACTGGGGGTGTATCTTGGGTTCATCACTATGAACCTGAGTCTAAGCAAGGTTCCATGCAGTAGCATAAAAAGGGCACCACCGCCTAAGAAATGAGTCGCAGTCGGGAGAGAGCTCATGACGAGTTTTTTTGGGATACAGAAGGAATTTTGTTGATTGATTATAAGGAAAAACGTGTTTCTATATCCGGAGAATACTACGCTTCAATTTTAGAGCAGTTAAAAGAGGAAGAACAAGAAATCAGAGAGAAAAGAAGAGGCCAAATTAACCAAAATGCTCCTGTTCACAAGAATTGAGTTGCGTTGGCTGCTTTGCATTAGGTGAGCTTCGATATCATTGATCATCCACCTTGTAGCCCAGACTTGGCTTCCAGCGACTATTATCTCTTTCCAAAAAAGGGCTTTGAAGAAAGAAGTTTTCTACTGAAGCAGTGAGTGATGCAATGTCAGCGTATTCCGCGATCTTCAAGCGCACACTCGTATTACGTATTAAGGACCAACACGACGCTGTTCTTTACCTTGTCCTTTTAGGTAGAAACGAGCGAGCAATTGAATGCGACCCACAGACGTTCGCAAACAACTAATCTATACTAATAAATAAAATTGGAGTCTGTTTGTAATATTAAAATAACCGCTTTTTACTACATGCATATGAATGTATATACAATACATATACCAAAATAACATTTTTTACAATTTTTATCTGTCCATCTGTTTGTTCCGGCTAATCTCTGAAACGGCTGGACCGATTTTGACGGGACTTTCACTGGCAAGTAGCCATAAGGAGTAACTTAGGCTACTTTAATTTCTACTAAACAACTTTTTTGTTAAATTCCACGCGGACGAAGTCGCGGGCACAGCTAGTTATTTAATATAACTAGTCAATAAAAGGGCTGACGAACATATTAGTAAGTGGTCCTCGTCGCCCACGAACATCAGTAACACCTAAGGCATCACCGATGTGTTGCCGACCGAAAAGGAGCGAGACATTCGCATTATTATTGGCTCTTCGACCGAAACAAGTTTAAAACATTTCCCAGTCAATTTTAGGAGGTTAGTAGCTAGCCAATCAGGCATAATATTCTACGACCACGCAAGTACCGCCGTTATTAAACTCCAAATAGATCTACCGTTTTTAGAGCTCCGGATATGCAATGATATATGAATATGCAGTGCCTTTATAAAAACACAGAATATAAAGTTCATGTATAATTTACGGGACCATCTATACGAAAATCTATGGCGGTGTCGTGGCGTGACGGTAGAATAAGGATAGTATGAAAGGACACCAACAGACTTTAAATTATTAAAACATATTACCGGTTTAAGCATTATTGCTACCATCCTACGGTCTTCCAGAGAGGCTATGCATTTGGGTAGCCAGCTTTCTATCTGAGCGACATATTAAGGTCGTAGTCGACGGTTGTTGCTCAGATATGAAATCTATAAATGCTGGCGTTCCCGAGGGGTCTGTGATATCCCCTACACTGTTCATTCTGCACATCAATGATATGCTACAGCACGCAAGTGACATTCATTGTTATGCGGATGACAGCACTGGGGATGCTTACTACACAGGCCCTGCAATATCCTCTCGGTCACAAGTGGAGGATAGCAGAATTAAACTTGTGTCTGAAGTCGAGGCCTCTCTGGAGCGGGTCTCGGAATGGGGTAGACTCAACCTAGTAGAGTTCAACCCCGCGAAGACACAGGTTTGTGCGTTTACCGCTAAGAAAACCCCATTTGTTATGGCGCCTCAATTCCAGGGTACCGCGCTTACCATTAGTAATAGTGTTGGGATTCTGGGCGTTGACATTTCGAGCGACGTACATCGGTGTCATTTGGAGACTAAGGCCAAGTTGGCCTCTAAAAAGCTTGGCGTCCTGAACCACTTACCATCTTACCATCAGGTGGCCCGTCCGCTTTTACGTCGGCTCTTCAAGCCATAAAAAAAAAAAGTACCTGTGACTGTGTCGCTACGCTGCCCCAATAAAACACAGTAGTAACAAGTGAAGGAGGCACATGAGACGACAGAGGGAGCCACGAGAATAACTGCTGTAGTGTAGACAAGCATTTCACAACAATTTCCATGTTCAGAGCTCTGAAATGATAAGAAACTGCACTGATAAATATTGAAATACAATTATATTAATAAAAATTCCGTATAAGCTATTTGTTGTCACTTACTTATCAGCAGTATCATGAGCATTCACTAATAAATCTGGTAGAGCCGACGTTTGTGGAAGCCCACTAGTGGGTGACGGTGGAGGATTAGATTGTCCTTCTTTCTGGGCATTCTTCTCTAAGATAGCTGTAAAATATCATCATGGTGATATAAATATAATGAGCCTAATAACTCCCAAGTTAAGACAGATAATAACTATTCGTCTATGATCTTCTAGATTACGACAAAACTGACAAACGAGTAGATGGATTAGTAAGTGGTAAGTGGTTGATTCCACCCAAGCATATTAGGCTTCATAGACACATTGCCGGCAACGAACAAAGCAGTAAATCACTTTGAAACTCTTCAAAAGTGCAACCAAAGCACTTTAAAAAAGTTAGGATCGTGATACCAGAGTGGTAACTTTATCACCATTTATAGGAAACGTCGGGATTAAGCTGCTTTTAACAGAGCACAGTTGGTGTCTTAACATGGCTTGGACTCAAGGATAAACGGATCTCTTTACACTAAAACTATTTTGGATGATACAGTTCCAACGTTTATGTGGCCTTACTATGTACAAATCGATACCACGAGAGTTACGCGATCCGCATACCCTGTGTTTGCAATATCGTTGCGTTGTAATAAATATATCTATACATACAATTATGAACAATATAAATAATTAAACTTATTTTGAGTTTCTTTTGGCAATCACTGGAGTAAAGATATTCACATACCACACATTAAACGACAAGAGTTCAACCTACCACTAAGAGCGTTTAGCATGTGTGGCATGCCTTTCAACATGAGTCTTTCAAGTTGGCTGCGACGCGCCGAGAGCAGTAGGACACCGGTGTCGCGAGCTGCACCCAGTTCTTCACTAGCGGCTTGTGCTAATATTAGCCCCAAGAGACACCGTCGACCTTCACACCTCAAAAGCTGCAAAAAATGTAAGTGTAAGTTAAATTCGATATAGCATCAACATCAACTACATTGTTAAAATTGGTTCTAGCTATGGCTTTGAAACTGATATAAGGCTGAAACTGGAAAACAATAAACATTACTAGTAAATTTGAACACCTGTTTATAATAAGTAGAGATTTAAAGCATCAACCTTTTTAGAAAGCACAACTTTTTTGGATCTATGAATACAAAATATACTTACTGTATATCAAAATATAGTAAGAAATGTTATTATCACCAACGTGAGCACAGAACAGGTAACTTCAAATGTACGATAACTTAAAATTTGATAATTCACAAAAACATGGTCACCTCAACAATGTTGTTGAAGAAGTCAGGATAGAGATGTGGCCAGTCATAGCGAGCAATGGATACCATGAGCGATGCCAATTTGTTTCTGATGAAGTATGGCAGCACTTCATGCTTAGCCATCAGCTCATTCATCAACATTACCCTGACCTCAATCTTTTCGTTATCCTGTAAGCTCATCCATTTTCTGTTGATTGTATTCTATAGAATAAAATAAAATAATGTTTTAAATAATTTGATAGTTCAGTGGATTAACTATCAAGCAACTGCCAGAAAAATTATACATGCACCTATTAAGTTTTCAAATCTATTTGCACATAATAACTCCTAGTTTTTTTTGGAAGCTGTGTAAAATGTTTAATCTGCACTTGAGCATAGACGGTGCTAGACGGTAAGCATACCATAGTGAGAGGGGAGTTATTATAATAATGATGATAAACTTAACAGTAATAAAATTAATTATTTCATATAAATACTGAAAATAATTTTATATATACAATAAAACTTCAAATCCATAAACTTGTTGATAAAGTAAAAATAGTACATTAATGCTTTAACTAATCACTGATTTCAGCAGAAATTCGAAAAACATCAGAGAATTTACTTATACATTGTACACAGAAAATTGTACTTAGTTCCAGCAAACAATAGATTTATATGTATGATTAAATACTATACTCATATCTAAGCACCCTTGCTTTTCAAATAATCATTCAGTTTATAAAAAATGTATGCCGCAAGAATACCTTTGGTTCTTACTTTAACTTTACAATGTGGTAATTCTTTGAATTTAAAAGAAATTTACTAGAAAGCCTTTTATATTTAATGAAAAATATTTAATTTACATTGATTTTTCTTGTTATTATGTTCATTTTGAATAATTTACCTCCAGAGTGGTCAAAACGAACATCAAAACATATTGATTCTGCGACTTTTGAAGAAATAATAAACAGTGTTTCCAACAATCCTTATTGTTAGAAAAATTTTCTAGCATGCTCTCAATTTCTCTCTTTCTAAAATTAGTCGTCGTTGGCGCGAAAAACTCTGACATCAAAATTTCTAATGAGGCCAACGCCTCATTTATATCGAAGTCGGTCTGTAATCATAACCAGTATAAAAATGAGGTTACCCCAAAATATCCATTTTACATGCTTGATAGTTGAAAATATATTTGTCTCATTAATTAATAAGCATTATAATCATCATCTGATATAATTTGCAATCTGAATCTGTGAAAAAACCTAAACTCATACCATACTTCCCCAAATTCTCACCATAGTTTATCAAGGATGTTATGAACTCTCATAATAACTGTGCCAAAACAGTTGCTGTAGTCGAATAGTAGATACTGTATAACTATTTACATGGAGAAATAGTTTTGAGACTAATATTACAAATGAACTCCCTAAATCCTGGTAAATACGGTCCAATTAGATTTTTAAAAAGAAAAGACGTAAAGCATACTGCACTGATACTTTATTTGACTGTAAAAATATGTCAAATTATTAAATCAACTCAATCTGGCGTCAGGCAAACGTCAAACACGGCAATCAAATTAAGTAATAGATTAAATTGAGAACGATGTAAGTGACATTAAAGCACAGAATAATGCAAAGACAAGTTGAGTATCCGTAGAAAACAAAGTGCGGAGCTCATAGTAAACGGGACATCGGCAGCTCGTCAGCAACACGCATGATCATTAGAGCAAAAATGTAAATAGATTTACTTTAGAGTAGGTTTATAATAGTACCCTTAGAGCGATAAGAATAAAGATTACGTTTATAAAATTGCTAATTTATAAAATGTTTTATTATTTTTGACGTTTTTACGAATGTTTTTTTTTATATTGTATGTAAGTTTTCATGTTATTTATATTTAGATTTTGAAATATTTAGATACGATAAACATGTTGAGATTTAAAAAATATTGTTTCCTAATAATTAATGAATATATTTACATAATTAATGGTTAAGTCCTGAGATATAAAGGAATACACACGTAAACAATGTAATTTTTTTTAATAATTTATTGATAACAAATAATATGTAAATTACAATTATGTGTAAAGAAAATTTTAAAATTATTACGTATAATTTTACTACTTAAACTTCTGTTAGCATTCAGAAAATAGATGCCCTGGATTTATCCCGAAAATGCTTAGAAAAAGAAAAAGAAAAATGACATTAACTTTAAAGCAAAAGAACGCAAAAATAAATATTTCAATAGAAAAAAAAACAAAATACAGAATTAAACAAGTGATCCAAGAATACATACGGTATTAAAGTATGATATATATAGGAAAGTATATTAAAACTACTTATAACTGACGACAAGTCTGTATTAGACTAGCTGAATATTTCTACGATTTTTATAAATATGATACTAATAAGGGGGCATTTCATTTTATAAAGCCGTTTCAACAAACACATTTTAACATGTTTCTTTTTAGCAATTGAATGTGGCAACATATGTTAAAATGTATGTTGTATAATATTTTTAAACGTTATAAACCACAGAGTACATTTGTATATACTTATAAACGAAAATCATTGAAAGTTCCCTTCAATAGCTTGTATTACCGTATTTCTTGAACACGGATATTTAAAATAGTTTGTTATTAAAAATAATGAATTAGGATACGTCATACGACTATATTTACTGAGGTATAAATAAACCGTATTCAGTAATTTATGAGAACATGGATGTGGAACCGGCACCTCAAACACCCACTGTACAGAATGAGGATGTTGCAAAAACTGAAGAAACTAGTTCTCTACCACCACCAAACAATGACTACGTTGAGGTACCGATAGGTAATACTAATGCTAAAGATGTACAAAAACCGTCACCGAAAAAACCAAAAAAACGTCGGCCTCGTATACCCAGGGATGAGACCGCTCCACGACAGCCTCTAACGGGTAAAATGAATGTTAATTTTTAAATTGCATATTTAAATATTTTTTATATTTTCATGAACAATGTCTATTGTTTTAGGTTATGTACGATTTTTAAATGAACGACGGGATCAGTTGCGAGCGGAACAGCCAGAACTCGGCTTTGCAGAGCTGACGCGGCAATTGGCTAGTGAGTGGAGTAAGCTCCCCTCGAATGAGAAACAACAATATTTAGATGCTGCTGACTTAGACAAAGAAAGGTTAACAATAAACCTCTTGGTTTTATGTTTTAAGCTTATTTACTTTTGATATTAACATGAATAACTTTCTTGGCACAGATATATAAAAGAGTGGGCAGAATATAAAAAATCTGATGCATACAAAACTTTCAAAAGACAGCTGGAGCAAAAAGACCCAGCAATATCTGCAAAGAAATCAAAACAGACCTCTAATCAAGATAGCATTTCAAACAGTGCAGGTAATGTCATTTCACTGGTAGTCCTTATGAAAAAAACAATGTTATAACCAAAATATGTTTGAGTTACGATTAAATTTTTGTTACAACAATTATTTCATTTCTCAAATATAGCTACTGTGAGCTCAACATTAGATCAAAGTAATGTTTCTGTCAACAATGGATCCACTACAGTTTGCTCACGTCAACCAACCCCACCTCGCCCAAGACCTTGCATTACTCCAGCAACAGTGAGTATACAATGTACAGCTTAAGTATATCGCTTGATTAGTTAGAATATGTTATATGGCATTTTTATGATGGTATAAAAATTTTGAATTTCACAGGGTGAAGATGTAAATAGCAGTGACACAGACATACCAATTTTCACAGATCAATTCCTTCACCATAACAAATTGAGGGAAACCGAATTAAGGCAACTGAGAAAAGCCAATTCTGATTATGAGCAACAGGTAAACAAAAAAAAATGTCATTTGAATGTAATGAACAGTCAATTATAAATTATTATTATTAAAATACCCTGTAAAATTTGGATTTCATCTAACCAAATCTAATTATCTCTAAAAACATTTATGCTAAGCGAGCAATTGCAGTTAATGTCAAAGTTCATGTTAAACTGTGATGATAATTTAGTTAAAAATAAGTAAATTACCTACTACAATTTGATTAGTATAAGTTTAAAATTTCCTTGGAAATTAAACATTAATTGTTAATTTACGTAAAACTTTTAGAATGCCATTCTTCAAAGACATGCTGAAGAAGTAAGTGCAGCAACAGCGAGGCTTCGCGCAGAGACTGCAGCTGCGGCAGAGCGCACCGCAGCGCTCGTGGCGCACCGCCGAGCGCTTATTGCAGTATTGGTACAAGCTTTGAAGTCTGTTACTCTGCCAGGTAATTAATTCATCATTTCAATTACAAGGCTTATTTTTATTCTAGAGCAGTAGTAACAAGCAGTCAGAATAAAAAAAAAGAGAGATTATACTCTGAGTATATGAATAGTCAGTTAGACATGCCATTAATAGCTTAAGTTAGCAAGTGAAAAAAAGTTCTTAGTATGTTTCCCAGTTAATAAATATTTGAATGACAGATATTTTTCAAAAGTAGAAGTTGAAACCTTAGTGTGTAGCTTTTTTTTTCAATGTGTTTATCACTGCACTGTCTAACAAATAATGTTAGTGTTCCCGTGTATTACTTTTCATGAAAATATACAATCTTTCTTCTCATTTTCTGGCCATCGGTGATACCTTTGGTCTTGCTGATGTTAATGGGCGACATTGACCACTTACCAATAGATGGCTTATCTGCTCGTTTGTCAGCTAATAACAAAAAAATATATATTTTTTCATTTCTTATTTATGTAATGGGTTTTAGGAGGTCCTGCTGGTGCAACAGAAGCAAACATTGAAGAGTACATGGAGAAATTGCAAAATCTGGCCACGGACACAAAGAATAATGCAATTGTGAAGCAGGCTCGGGACATACTGAACAGAATAGAATTACCCATTAATTAATGTGTGTTAATAATTATAAAATAATGAAATATGATATAGTTTTTCAATAACCATGATTTACTCTTATTGAAAGAAAAATAATATCTTTACTAGGTTTACTTTAATATTTCAATGCAGATCACAAGTTTATAGGCTCTGATTAACCTACTTAAAAAAAGGCTGTATTACCAGCTGTATTACAGCAAGACTGTATTAAATTTTTTTTGTATTTCTTAGATTTGTGGATAGATTCGCATGATTCTTATATTCAAGAGATGGTTCCCTAAAAATAGTGCAGATATGATGATAAAGTCCACATAAGATTAAATGTAATTATGCAAAGAAACGGCTTTTAAATTACAGCTGTTTATGGGAAAAATACATTTGAATACCGTAAATACCTGCAGCACATACCAATGTTGTCCAAGTTGCTTATAATATAAACAAGTAGTTAACAGATGAAGATTAAAAAACTAATTAACAGCTTTCCATAATTACACTCAATACAATAGACAATAGGCACTCACAGTGCACTGATTACTTAAATCATCAATCAGTAAAGTAATAAAAATACTTATTAATCATTTTGCAGTAACAGACAGCTCATTTTTTTATTGATATTTTTAATTAAGATAAAATAATTCGTTGCAAAATAATAATAACTGCCAATACACCTTAGCATTACTTTATTCAACAAAATACCAAATAGCATTACTGTCTATTAATAAGACAATTTTGTACAATTATCATACAATGAGGGCAATTCCCTGTTTGAATAAATCACACAATTTATTATAAATAGTTTAGTTTTATACTGTAGAATCCTTGTCAGTTTCCTGTGGACTATTATCCTTATTAGTATTATCAAATTCATGAAGTTTTTTTCTCCACAATTTGATCAGAGCATCCCATGATCTTCTGCTGTATTTGACATACTTATCAGGTGTTTTTGGGTTCTCCTTTGTACGTTTTTCTCTGAAAATATTGTAACCAATTAATAACAATAATTACAATATTAATCATATATGGTCAAGAACAATTACAATATCACAATAATTTTAAAGTTATAGTTGAAAAATTCCATAAGTGTTGCATACATTGGAACTTGCTGTAGGTATTTATGATATCCAAATGTATTTTTTCCATAATCAATCTGTTTTTGGCGCCTCTGTAATACTGCTGGATCAGTTTCTAATTCCAGCACCTTTTTTACAGTCGGTTTACTGTAGACAACACAGAAAAAAATTAAAGTGACTAAGAACATCCTAAGAAAGTGTTGTTGATCTTGCTTAATTTTTCAATAACTTAAAAATAATAATTAAAATAGCAGTTTATTCCTTTGAAGGGAACCAATTAAACACCTAATATATTGGCTTTCAAAGACCTATTATGAAATTATACTTTAATTTTTAAATAAAATTTCTTGCAGTATTATTATGATATAAAAGGCCACATACATCATTGAATCCAAGATCAAAACAAAGCTCACCTTCTCATACTGCACACAACATAATATAGTATGAGCCAATGTCAAATGGTTCCTCCTGTTGGACCTCATTAGACTCTGTACCGATCAGTTTAATCACTACAGTACTCTTATAAGGTTGTAAGACATTTACATTATTTGCCTTTTATTACCACTGTCATTATATAATTAACCATGAATTTTTTTATATGTAATGATTGCAGTATTGAAAAGCAAGTAATAAACAGATGCTCTTAGTTCAATCTTAGCCTGCAACACAATGGTTGCACTACGTTTTGGAGTTGGACAAGCATGGCTGGCTGTGATCACTTGCCATCACAAAGCCAATTTGCTCTTTTATAGGTAATTGGCATAAAAATAGAGTCATGACTTACAGCATTGCTTACATAGTATTTGAAGATATTCCTGTAGGTTGATTTAAAAATAAATTAGTAACATATCCGAAATCCAAAATTATAGTAAACAGAATACAAACATTATTCTCATAATTATTACTATGTAATGTATGGCCTACCTTACCTAACTTTAGTATCTGAGTTACTTTGGCTATTTGGTTTAGACTTCTTTCTATTACTGGAAATCTCCCTTCTATCAGATTTCATCTTTTCTTTAGCAGCTCTTCGTACTAAGTAACAATAAACATGTTAAATCTTTTATTTTTATATTAAAAAGAAACAAATAAAATAAATTAAGCTCAAATATAAGTCACCACAACAATATATTTACATACTAACTAACAAGAAAACTAACAATTTGATTGAGAAGACACATTATCACTCATTCCGAATCCTTTGATTGAAGTTAGTGATTTCAGCTTAAGAACGTAGGACAATTCAACCAAACCAATTCAAATCGTTGTAAATTTTCGTGATAAACTACAATAAATAAAGCAAAACTATTATAACCACTGCGATTAAACTAAATAACTTGTACAACAAAACCTTGTACACGATGCAAACAATATACAATCAGATTTTTATTTATAACACACACCATCAGCTATAAAAGCCTCGTTTATGGTATAATTTGTAGCAAAAACACATATATACAACTAGGATTTAAAAGAATACAAACGATAAGTTTATATGCGGGTACCTATTCAATAATGTAAGTAACTAAGTAATATTTAAGACAAAACTTTTTTGAAGCACGAAAACTTCCTATAATGCATAGATGATGCACTACAATTTGACGTTAGACATGTTGGTCCACAGAATACTAATACTTCTACCGCCGTCCATCACTCGACTTAAAATTGTTCTTTATTTTCTTTTTTTATGTAACGTATATTTGTAATATAAACAAAACAATGTAAAGCATTGTGTAATCCAATAAAACAATTTCAAGACGATTAATATGCAAAATTCTGTTAACTCAATTAATATTAAAAAAATAATTCTTATTAGTGCAATTGGTTTTCTTCTTAATACTATAGTTATATTTAGATGGGTTCGGTGTACGTTTGTATTTATTATTATATTAAATCCATGATTTGCATATATATATACACAAACGTACACCGAACCCAACTAATGCCGCGCTACGCACTTTGCTATGGTATAAGAATATACCACCACATCAGCATCATTACGACACAACACAACATGGTAGTGTATTTGCAGCAAAACATCTATACTCTGTGGTTTATTCAATGAAGAAAATATTTTGATATACATGATATTAGCTCTAATTATTCTGTGCATTTGATTAATTCTCTTTCTTTCAATGGCGTCTGTCTACATACATTATTAGATTTATATTTTATGAATATAGAAATATTATCAATTTGTTTGTATCAAGTTTATTAAAATAATAATATTAAACAACAATAAAAATGGTTGATAGAATTGATATGGCTTTAGACGATATAATTAGAGCAAGTAAAAAGGGTAGAGGTGGCGGCGGCGGTGCTGGTAAAAAATTTGATACGAAAAGATCTCCTCGAGGTGGTGGTGGATTTCGCAACGGCCGAACCGGAGGTGTATTGAGAGGAAGAAACCGTGGTGGCGTATCCAAGCCTGCAAATTACGCAAGGGTAAATCAAACAATTCATGATAATGTATTGCAATGCAAATGGCGGACATACGCGATGTGACTCTCCATGTGAATCAACAAAGGCGCGAATTACCATATGGACGAGAGCATTCCTGAATTTGTCATTTGGATATGTAAAAATTTCCTCTTTTAACAGTTTTAATGTTGGTTCTGTCTGTTGTGACAGTAATAATATTTTGTAATATGTGAGGTTAAATTCGTATTAGTCCTAAATAAACTATGGCTACGCTCTATCCAACCAGACACGCAACCAGGATTTCTCACGGCAAAAATTGCATTTGACTTGTTGGGACCGCATGTGAGAAGTTATTCATCTTACTGAAAAATTGTAATCTACTATGAAAAGGAGCTGGGCTGGGAGGGCTACTTCGTCATCGCGCCATCGACTCTTATGGCTTGATACGCTATGGGAGATGTGCGGCAAGACACAGTAATTGTAACTTTTGTTTTTAATACAAAAGTGATGTAATAATGTGAAATGTTGTAGTGACCGGGACATCAGTGTAGTGTCAGTGATAAAATTTATTGATTCACATTTACTTATTTCAACCCATGTACTACATGTACATGCTCAGTTTTAGTACAATGTATATAATTAATCTATTATGTATTGCTGAAATATTTGTATTTAATTTGAATTGTGTTAGAACATGTACAACTAACTTCTGCCCTGTAACATTTTTGAGTTACTACTCAAAGAGGCTTTAAATGGGCAGTTGACATGATCTATGAAGGACAACATATTTCAGGGTGATGTAAACAGCACTTGGAAACATGATATGTTCAATGACTTCAGTGAAAGAAAAATACAAAGAAATGCACCATTGACCACGGGTCCTACTAAACTCTTAGTCTCAAACTTAGACTTTGGAGTTTCAGATTCTGATATACAAGAGCTGTTTTCAGAATTTGGCATTTTAAAAAGTGCTGCTGTACATTATGATCGCTCTGGTAGATCTTTAGGTAAGTACAATATATTTATTATGTTATGAATATTTATATTACATATGTACTTGTATGTGATCAATTATTTTTAGAAATGAGTAATTAAGGAAAAATTTCATTCTTTTCTGTTATTGATTACGGGTAAACTACAGATATCCAATACTAGCATACAGGGGTGGGGGTGGAGGTAATGGGCAGAGTGAGCTTAATGATTCGTTCTACCAATACTCCAGGTGTAAAAAATGCATATTCTCTGTATATCACCAAATTTTGAAATTGAAGAAATATAACTTGAGATTACATCATAAATGTTTTGACCTTTACTCTGTTATCTAAAAAGCAAATCAAACAATAGCTCAGTAATATTTTATTATCAAAGAAAACCAGAGAGAAAATATTTAGGAGACTATGAGAGAAAAATAATAACAGTTGATTACCCAGATACAAGATTAGCATTTAGCATTGACAAATGCCAACAAAATAGTCATCAACATAAACTTGTGTACCATTTCACACATATTTTAATTATTTTTTACAAATAACTCCATAATTTACAAAAATTAGATTTCATTATATGCAACTTTTCTGAAACATATTAGTTTCCACTACTCGAAACTTACTTCTTGCTTGAAAGCTTAGATTATCATTAATAAAACTTCAGCATTTACAACTGTAACACTGAAATTCAAAATCTATCTGGTAAAAATTTTTGAATAAGTTTTACCATACATTACATAGTTCATATTTAAAGAAAGTTTATTGTTAGATATTGAGATATTTAATAATCGTTGTTTTAGGAACTGCTGATGTTGTCTTTGAAAGAAGAGCTGATGCTTTGAAAGCAATGAAACAATATAATGGAGTTCCACTTGATGGACGTGCTATGAATATACAATTAGCCACATCAGAAATAAACACTTTAAGAAATGAAGACAGAAGTAGACCTGTAGGTGGTGGACCAGCACGAAAAAACATAGGCAGAGGTAATTTATCATACTACCTAGGTGTGCATTTTATGTTTATGTATAAGGAACATTTAACAAGCTTTCATCTAAAACTTTTTTTTTACATAGAATAAGTTAATGCTTGACAACAATCCCACGTGATGGAAAGTGGTGATGAAGTCTAAGATGTTGAATGCATTAATTTATAAGAGCCTATTCACTCTCCTCTTGTAGACTGCCACATTGTAGGAAGGCAGGAACACATTCATTGAACACCAATACAAACAATAATCATAACATAACCTATTGGAGGGCACCTATCTCATAATTGAGTAGTAGCCTGTAGAATACTATACTGTATCAGAGTTGCTTGTTAGAACATCAAAGTTCCCTAGTTATCTGAAGGCTTAATATTATGCTCTAATTAATTCATTGTAGCTTTACTTGGTTTTATGATTTATACAAATACTACTTATACATGAGGTTTAAATATAATGGATGTGCAAGTAGGCAACAATCACATGACAAGCCTGCTCCTCCCAGCTACTGCTATTATAAAATTTAGAATGGTAATGTTAATTCCTTAATTTCAGGGACTAGTGGAGGAAACAGAAATCAAGCAGTTAGCAGAGCAGGGCGTGGAGCACGACGTGGACGAGGTGCTGGAGCTGGAAGGGGAAGGAGGCCAGTGCCAACAGCTGAACAGCTGGATGCGGAATTAGATGCTTATGTTAAAGAAATTAAGTGATAAAATTCAAAAAACAATAAAACCTATTTTTAATACTTAGTATAATTCAGACCTTGTTACTTTGTAATAACAATTAATTTTTTCTTGACCACATCAGTGATAACATTGGGGTGTAGAATATAAGTTTATTGACTATGAATGTGTTTTTGTATGTACATATACCTTTTTGCTTTTTATTAGAGAGAACTATTATAAATTGTTACAGATGAATAGGTGATTCTTAGTGCCAAAAAAATTGAGTCTGTGCTGGCTTATTTAACAGTTGGCTCTACTTTTTAATATCACATAACCTTTTCCAGTATCTGCTTCAAGAGCTTCGAATTAAACAGTTCTGGGAGCTATTAAGGTTATGACAGAAATCTGAATAAGACACCTAGATAAAATAGTCCATGCAAATTTATAGAATGTTTCAATGGAAAATGAGCAGTGTTTCGAATTAAATTTAAAATTGTTTTAAACTGAACGAACTTGCGTCAAAAATTTGCGCAGGTCAGTTTGTTAAATTAAACCTCTTCACTGGTTAAATGCGCACAGATTGATGTCTTATCAAGGAATTGTAAATATTTATATGAAAACCAAGAAGGATAACAATAGTCATGGGAAACTATGTACAAATAATCTATTTTAGTTTGAGAGCACTTACACAGGAGCAGTACGTCGTCCACGACAGAGGCAACTGAAGCCGCCGACGCGTTAGGTTTACTGATATTTTATATAGCCCAATCACGTGTTCCCACTACATACCAATTTTCATTAAGATCGGTCAAACCGTTCTTGAGTTATAACGGGACACAGACGAACAAAAATTTTCAATACGATCAAATTGATGTCCGCAAGTCAAACGAATATTTATCATGAAATTTGACAAAATGGAATGTACAGACATCACAGATTTATATTGTCCCACTGCTGGACTCGGGTCTCCTCTCGCAGTGAGAAAGTTCAGGCCATAGTTTGCCACGCTGGCCAAGTGCGTGTTCGTAGACGTCACACACTTTTAAGAAAATTATGGAGAACTCTTAGGTGTACAGGATTCCTCACGATGTTTTCCTTCTCCGAAGCAAGTGATACACGCACACAATTTGAAAAATTAGTGGTGCGTTCAGGTCTGAACTCGCGTTTCCCACTTAAGGCAGATTTGCATCACAAATATTTACGACTAAATTTTGTTTATTCAAATTTTTGTACACAGAAGATATAGACGAGTAGACGGGTTAATAGTAATATATAAATGTACTGTGCAAGCTATTCAATAGTAGTCACTAAGACACTATTGCTGTTAGGTTACGTCAACAAAAATATCATTAACGTGTTGTTTCATCGGCAAAGATGGAAGTAGACGATCCGCTTATTATGCATGAAATAAAAAGAATTCGACTACAAATAGGTACATATATTTGCGTGTCGTGATCATGAAGTTATAGGTAAATACCTCTTTACTTATAACTTTATGGTCGTGATGCTACAACTGTAACACATTATCTGCGTAGCATGGAGTTACAGTTTAGAAAACAATTTAGTTTTTTACATTGAACTAGCGGTACACATTATAAGATTTGACTTCAGCAATCCTTTGTTTGAATCTATTACTGTTGTCGAGCCCAGGCTTTCAACTTTAAATCTTTAAGTAAGTTAATGTAAGTGTAAGTTTTCATACGTTTCCCCATTTTCAAAAATTATATTGATCAACAAACTGTTGACAATGAATGGTGAGAAAATGCGTTGCAGCAACCTTTGATCTTAGGGCTAAAATAACTGCTAACTGACGAGTACTGACCTAAGGTTTCAAATTAAAGAATACGACGGGTATGTTTTTGTTTAAAAATTTAGAAAATGATATTAATAGTAATACTGATACGAATAGTAATAATAATAATAATTAGATTTTTCAAACGCGTCTGTGGAAGTTTTCAGCAACCTAAACAACATCAAAGCTCAACACTGTTTGAGTCTTTTTCTACTTAATGCACCAATTATCTTGACTCTTTTTGTCAACTCAATCGGCGATTGGACGCTTACGTAAACAGCTGTATCGCTTGGGTAAGTACCGTCATTTTGGAAATACGATAGTTTTGTTACTCTAGAAATGACTTCCAAGCAATGTTGTTTTGACAGATGAAGAGTTAACTCGATATTTAAATGACGAGAACGGGGAATTGAGGATAATTTAGAGGTAGAGGGCAGTGACGGATGAGGAAATAATTCTTAGCGACACAATCTGTAATTTCAAAAGAGTCTGCGAGTATCCATGAGCATCATACTCAGGTAACTCGAATATCATACTATTGTCTCAAGGAATCCTTCGGGGGAAAAACATCATGTATATTCTACAAAAAGGCCTGAAAATTATAGAACACCAAGCACCAATATCGTGCGCACATCATGAGGTCCAACTCGTCAGTGCAGAGGAATAAAGGACCTCCTGGCCTGTTTTGAATTATTTATATGTGATGCAATTTTGAATAAGATTGTGCTTTGGACAAACGCGGAGATAATTGTAAACCAACAACATTTCTAACAATTCTGAATACCCAAAAGGCCACAGATAAGTATGAAATAAAAAAAGTAATTGGAATGAACAGTATTGAAAGACAATCACTTGTCCGCCAAATATTTATTTAGTAGCATTTTCTTGCACAAGGTGTATTTAACAATGAGCAAAGACAGATTTGAATTTTTACTACGTTGCATGAGGTTTGATGATAAATCTGTAAGATTGCCCTCTCCAAACAGAGACAGATTTATACCTTTCCGTAAATTATTTATAGAAAAATAATATTTATAGAATAAAGACAAACTACTTCATAACTAGGCATGTATGTAACAATTGATAAACAATTGGAGGTAGATATACATTCGTAACATGACTGCAAAATATCACTTAAAACTTGTTATGATGTATGTTAATGGCACCTAATGCATGGCGAATGCTATTCCCTGCGTAAGTAAGAGTACCGGAATAGGAGGACTACCCCTTGGTGAGTGCTTCGGAAAAGAATTAACCTGGCCTTTATATGGATCAAACAAAAACGTTACTACCGACAAGTGGTACACTCGCGAAGTGTCTTCTTTGTGAACCTTATAAGTTTACTATAGTTGGTAACTTACGATCTAACAAACGAAATCTCTTTTAAATTGGCCAACTCAAGATCGAGGTTTACAGGCACGTTGATTTTTTGCCTCTGATTTTGATGTCGTACAAACCAGACCCAGGTAAAATAGAATATTTGTTATCGTCCTACTCTGAAAACGATACTGTAAATTAAGCAACTAACAAGCCCCTTAAGATCGAATTCTATAACCAGACATAAGGTGGAGTAGAAACGTTTGATTAAATGTGATAAAATTATTTATCTATTTTACGGCATGTTGAACATTATGTAATTTATTGTGCATATAAAACTTGTAGATCAATTTATGGAGAATCGTTTGAAAATTCCGACGTCACCCAAAAAACTTAGAATTAATATTCAAGATTTAGCACCGAGATGTTCAGGAGAAAATGTACTTCGGTCTATTAATCAGTGCTGCCAATAAAAATATCTCGATTCCTCGCGTCACGTCAGTGCAATTCCTCGCTTCTTTTAATTAATTCCCCACAAATTCCGTGATATGATATTTTTGGAATAAAAACACTGTTTTATTCATAATTAGTAACTGAAATAAAATTCGTCTTTGTTGACTTTAATTTTTTTTTATATTGTTTAACAATAGCTGCCCTTTTTAACTACTTCAATAATTCTATTCAAAATTTTCAACCGTACACCCCAATTAAAAAAATCGACAAACAAAAAAATGAATTAGTGATGGTGTAGAAAAAACAAAATCGTGACGAAATGAAAGTTGAGCAGGCATTTGAGTGGTGTTGAAATTAGGGATGTTATATGATATATGAATAATATCTTACCTGTTTTTGTTCCGGTTTATTGTTTCGGATAAATTAGGTTACTGATATTAGATGATTTTGGACTTGTTAACAAAATATATGATATATTTTGATGAGGTAATATTTTGACTTTCTATTTAGGTTTTATTTTGGTATTATAATAATGAAAAAAAAAACCTTACAAAATAAATAGTAACAACTGCCTCAAGATACTCTAGGTTCAAACAACGAAAACCTGTCATAACGTGTTTCATTTAGACTCCGCCCCTATCAGAAATTATCTGAAACATTTTTTTCAGATTCGGTTACGGTTTTAGTTATATTTTTATTTCGGATACCCGATGGTTTCGGTTACGGTTGCGAGCTTCATAACATCCCTAGCTGAAATAGATTTATTCTACCGATAAAATTGCTCTGGATTCCCCGAAATTTCCCGATTAATGTCAATCCCGTGGTCTCCCCGCGGTAACTCTCAATTCTCCGCAAATCGGGGATAATCTCCGTGATTGGCAGTACTGCTATTAATACGCTGGAGCAAAGAAAACGAAAGATACCTAGTTTTTGTTCTTATAAAAAACATCCGATGGCCAAAACCACGTACTTTAAATGCCAAAAACGATGTATGGAGAACACAGATAGAAGTATATGATATCTATGTCGAAAACATATAGTGCATATATTTCTAGATTTTTATATACTTTAAATTTATTTTAAGTAGCAGCAAATATAATTTATATTGATATTTGTTGTTTTTTAATATTAAAGTACTATAATTTTTCATCTCTTTTAGACTAAGTACAAACATTTGACGACCCCGGTTGGTAGTGACCCTGCCTGCCGAGCGTGGGGTCCCGGGTTCGATTCCCGGCCGGGGCAAACATTTATGTGACAGATAAATGTTTGTTCTCGGGTCATGGGTGTTTGTGATGTGATAATTGTGTATGTCCATGCCACCCGCAACACAGGGAATCCTAGTGCGGGGGTGTGAATGTGTAAATGTTTATTATTTTATTATTACACTGTTTTTTTTTTTAATTTGTGTGCCTATTTACATAATTAAATTATAGTGATTAGACAAAACCTCTAAAACTTAATAGCAATAAAAAGAATTATAAGTGACTTTTACATTATTAGTCGGAACAACTTTACTGATTAGTATAATGCGTTCATAAAATATGACTCGTGTTGTAGGCTTTGGGTTATTAACAATTGAAACATTTTTTTTGTACCTGCACTAAAATGTAAGTTAAGCACGTGACCCTTTGTTTTGAACAGTAAAGATGTAGTCTGTAGATGTACGAGTTAATTTTGTTATAAGGTATTTTGTAAAAGTTTAAATAGTGTGGTAATATGCAACTGGCCACTTCACTTATTATTATTTGTTTTCTATTATTGACATTTATTTCTAATTTTCTATGTCAATTCAATGTAACTCGAATTTTAGCAAATTAAGCCATGTTTACTCCTTAAATGGTTTGAATTGTACAAGTAGTATGCAAAACAAATTTTGTATAAAACAGTGTTTTTATTCTAAAAATGTAATTTCTGGGAATTTATTGACAGCACTGTGCGTAAGTATCATTATAGACTGTGGTGCCCTGTCTGATACTTATGGCCGACAGAGTACATTTGGTATGTTCTGTGGCACAGAGTACATTTGTATATTGGTCTGTGGGAAGAGGCATTGGTAATAATAGTTTATACTATTAATTTAATCGGAAAATTGAGAATGGAAATTAATGGAAATTGAGATTTTGATCATAGATGACAGTATACTTTGATTTCAAAAGTTGTATTGCTTGTACTTCGTAGAAAATAATTGTTATACAGCACACTAGCTCAGTTGAAAAATAAAGAAATGGCATTAAATAAATTCATGCATCCCCGAAATATATATAAAATTCCTCCAGACTTTTCCAAATTAGCAAAAGAATTCAAAGAATTTTCTGAAATAGCTAAAGTAGTATGTAATTTTTTTGTTATGTTATAATGTAATTCTTGTTTTGATAACATTTTCAATAATTGAACTTTATTGTTTCAGGATGTAGCAGGTAAATATAGCATTGACTTCAAAGATCCAAATGCTCTTCGTGTGTTAACAAAATGTTTGCTGAAATCTGATTTTAACATAGATATAGAAATACCCGAAGACAGATTGGTTCCTACACTTCCATTAAGACTTAATTATATATTGTGGATAGAAGACTTGTTGAATGCAATTCAGAGAAATGAGTCTGTGATTGGTTTGGATATAGGTAAGCAAATACATTGCAGTGTAGTACAAATTAATCCCTTGAAGTAATATATTCTATAAAATAAATAAGTGCATTTTATCAACATGCTGTTATATTTATATTAATGTTTTTATATATTTGGGGTGTATGGAGTTCCATCCACCTTCGAGAAAAAGCCAACCTCTGCTATATGTGGTGCAACCTACTGAAAAATGGACAAGGTTATGATGAACAGTCCCTCCTATTGGGGATCACTGGCTCTGTATTACCCAGTGTGATCTGTGATCCAGATAGTATTAGTGTAGGTTGGTTGGTTTTAGTGTCAAAGAATTGGTAATAATGCAGGTCCCCTGCTTTTTTTTGGTCAGCAATGCATTGGGTGATAATGATATCTATAGACAACGGTGAGCCCCTTACCACTAGGTGACTTGTCAGCTCTTATGTCTAATGTTTTCATAAAAATATATACATATTACACTGTTGATAGTAAAGTAAATTTTAATCATAGGGCATAAGTCTACACTTAATTGATTTAAGTCTAGCACTAGTGCTAATGGAGAATATATGTATATATACTACAACACCCATTATTATTTAAACTATACCAGATTTAGTTTTCCTTTTATTATAATAATAATGTCAACTACTCTGCAACCCACTCAAAAGCATTTCCACATAAATGAAGTGCTGTTCTACTGTTTTTATACATTTTGGTTTACCAGAGGTTAATAATTGATATCTTAGGTTAACAAACATATTTGTTATGATAATTATTTTCAATATATAGGTACTGGTGCATGTGCCATATATCCAATTTTGGCCTCGGTAAAAAACAAATGGCGTATGGTTGGAACTGAGTCTGATGAAGACAGTCTCAGTACAGCCAAAAGTAATGTTAAGCGAAACAATTTACAGGATGTAATTAAATGTAAGTCTATGCATGATTGTTTATTGTAGTCAATATTTGTAATGACAGCATACTATACGGACTTGTATGAGAAATAAAAATGTGAATGTGTTATTGTCCTATAAAATCTAGAGTAGGTAGCATAATTTTTATATAATACTTACTTATTGAGTGCATCTTTTATAACATTGAATAATATGAAATGCAGTAATAATCAATTTTTATCTAGTTAAATTTATATTCTTCACAATGCATTGAGTACTAGTTCAAAAGAATGTGTGACCTTTTAATTGAATTTAAGTCCATTTTGAGGTCATTATTTTGTTATATGTGTTAAGGTGGTCTAGTACTTATGATCAATGTATGTTAAAATATTCATATACTACTATCTCTGTCTACTTATGTATGTTTTTAGCATTATCAATTTCAGTTTCAGTT
The DNA here is from genome assembly GCA_003671415.1 of Megathymus violae. Lineage (NCBI taxonomy): Eukaryota > Metazoa > Arthropoda > Insecta > Lepidoptera > Hesperiidae > Megathymus > Megathymus violae. The sequence continues at coordinate 1,430,644 of PDGT01000041.1, forward strand.
ATGGAATGTAATAATTCTTACAGTGATAAAAAATGAAACCTCTTCAGTGCTTGATGTCGTATTGCAAGATGAAAATATACAGCAATTTAATTTTTGTATGTGTAATCCACCATTCTATAGTACCTTTCAAGATTTATGGGAATCTAGAAGTCCTGCCAGGTAAAGATAACTATGTAAATCCATTCAGTAATATCCCTTTACCATCAACAAGATAAACAAAAGAGCTAACTTTGTATAAATTTAAAATATATATATAAATATATTTCATCATAGGTACAGAATTAAAATAATTGCTAATATTTTTGTTCCAGACCACCACCAAAAAATGGTTTTACAGGGTCACCACAAGAATTAATCACCGAGGGTGGAGAGTTACAATTCTGCAGGAAGATTATAGAGGAGAGTAAAAAGTTTAAAGATAAGATATTGTGAGTTATTTATACTTCTTATCTATTAAACCAAAATACTTGTAACTATTTTTAACATGTCTATTTCTATGTAAAGATAGAAATAATTGTATACAAATAATGTATATCACACAGTATATGGTATGCACTGTGTTTTGGAAGCAAGTATTCTAAATAAAAAGTGCCAAACTTTTGCAGTTTGTTGATAGTTATTTTCTGTTGGGTATCAATTTCTTGCTGTTACTTAAATTATAAAACATGTTATAAATATCTTATAAATTCTACATAAAAAATACTGAAACTTTACATTTTAAGTTATGCTAATAATTTCAAGCTGTGGGTAAATAAATAAAGTATTTGTTTACGGTTTCAAGACTAGATATGTTTTACTCTGCTGCCTTGATATTTGTGAATCTATGTAAAACACTATTCTTTTGTATACATGATAACTATTAAACCTATGATTTGGATCACAAAAATGGATATTTTAATATTATAATTTATGATTTCTTAACAATGTCATTTCAAATACCACACAAGTATGTACCATCCTATTTCATATAGATTCTATTTGTTGATGTTTCATACATTATTTTTAATTTTTCTGTCATTACATCAATTTCAAAAGGCCTTAACTTATAATACATAAATATATATGATTCCATGGAATTCTTACAGAATTTTCACAACTATGATTGGACACAAGTATAACTTGAAGGAATTGGTGCTTGACATGAAAGCAGAAAGTATAAAATATACTACAACAGAATTCTGTCAAGGCAGAGTAACTCGTTGGGGACTAGCTTGGACATACCTGGATTTTGATATTAGTAAATTAGGTATGTCTTATACAATATTGTGTTGATTATTTAGACTTAAAATAAAAAAATATATACCTATTAAAACATTGAACTGTGATTGTTAAAACTATTTTATAATATGTTTTTTCCGACCATATCATTATTATTCAGTTGATATAATATGTTTATCAAATCATTACTTAATCAATAATTGTGGTAAACTGTCCATTGGTAGTTTGCTGATATGTACCAGTAAATATATGACTCCTTATAAAGGTTATATATTTTTCCTTTTTAATTAAGTAGTTACTTACACTGTTCTTTTAGTGCCATCCAGAGACAAGATCAGAAAAAGAAACCTCCCTATAACATTTACGTTGCCAAAACTACCTAGTGGAGAAAATGATATAGAAGTAGTCATGGAAAAGCTCAAGACTATTTTTCAAAGTCTTAAAATCACATATAACATTGTGTATAAAAGAAAATATGAGCTGACCCTTGATTTTACAGCTGTGATTAATACATGGTCAAATCAGAGAAAAAAAAGAAGGCTTATAAAAAGAATTCAAGATGATCAAATAAAAAAAATTAAATTGAATATTGAAGATAATACAGAGACTGTATCAAATTCATCTTTGGATTGTGGTCTGGATTCAACCAAAGAAGTTATTGTTGAACGGAGTAATTCCCAGAAGCAAACAGAAGTTGAGGAGAATAAATCTATTCAACCTATAGTGCATGCAATTATTGAAATAAAAAATAGGGATGATAACATAAATGTAGAAATGGAATACTTGGATGGTGTTGCGGGAAAAGAGGGTCTTCATCAAATCATACAATTTATTAAAAATAATTGGAAATAAACATTGTATTTATTATTATAGATTGTGATGATTCGTTGGTATGTTATTTGATTTGTATTAATTTAATAATAATCAATTAACGTAAAGTAACGCTTGACGCTGTCAACTATATCCTTGGTACCTATGTGTTTCGCAGGTAAAATTGAAATATTATTTACTGAAAATTGTTTTTTACACACACTTTTCGAAAGTCAAACTACGCCATCCCTTTAACAATTCCCTACCGTGGTGATCCCGGAAGAAGAAGTAGCAAGAACTTTCAAGGATTTTTTTTTCCTACTCACAGTTGCAGAAAGCACTTAATGTTATATATTAACTCCATGTCTAAGCAGTCTTATCCTTAGTCGTGTAGGTTGTAATAACCTTGACCTTATTATTTAAGGTTTAGGATGATATTTGTCACATATTTCTAAGTTCAGTAGGTACCTAGTGGGTTTCCAAAAGGCTCAGAAGATATACATTGTTCACTTTATTATGGATAGATTGTTACAAGTACCGCTTCCGGCGCCCCGCAAGACTCCATAATCCACGTATTGTACACACAATCTACAATGATTATATTAAATACAATAAAAAATTCAATAATATTTATAACTACAATTGTTAACTTCCGGTAAATGCGATTTTATAGTAATAGTCTTAAAATACATTTAATATTAAGAATAATCTATAACAATAACTTACATAGCAGAATTGTTATTATTTTATAATGCAAACAATTGAATAAAACTAGTGGTCGATGTGATAAAAAATGGCGTCCGCCATTTTGCATGGCATTCATAAAACTGTCGAGTATGGTTTTTGCATACAAATAGCTTTCAGCAGGCTTTTTGAAAGTAAAAATTACTGATTTATGCAATCATATGGTAGAATAAGCTAAGTTCTGATAATTAAGTTTCTTTTAGCCGTTTGCGCTACCCATATTCTTTCTGCTGAGTATAATGATGTAAGATTCGTGGTAAGAGACGTGAGATCGAAAAAACCATGCGTGTACTATTAAATTAGTTTATCCTATTAACATTCAATGAAAAAAATTTGTATATTTTAATAATATAAGAAATATTTTACTGTACTCAAAGAGCACTGAAGTGGAACACGATGTATTTTTAAAATATGTGCTCGTTGTTCGAAAAGTAACAACGTTATGAAGTAATTGTTGGTTATTGCTACCGAAGGCGATCATCTGCGACCACGTGATAATACTCTGCTCAGATTAACCGAGATCGGCCGGAAAGAGCTATGATTGGTTATAAGTTTAAGGGAAGGGAAGTAGTTGACACACTCACAGATACTGTGCATCGTCCCAATTATATTTTTATCATTCCTGTCTATCACTGAAGCGAAAAACTGATTTTATCCAAAATCATTGAAACATATAGGTATTCTGTAAATATACTTACGAAAAAATGCTTTAACATTGAGGAAAAAAAACGGCGAAAGAAACTCCTCAGCACATCTTTTAACAACACATTGTAATTATAAAAGTTTAAACCTGCGCGGAACTGGTTTTGACACTGTTATTTCCAGGTGTCCTTGTCATTAATATATTGATCTATATTATAATATCCTTTACCTATAAGCTGTGATGTAACGCGTCGCTTAAAAGTTCCAATGAGAAACTCAGTATTATCTTTAAAACCTTATTGTAAAAACGAACTCAAAGCCCCGTAAAATAACGCTGAACCATTTAAAGACGGTATGAAGACGTAACCATATATGCCTGTTTCTTGTTTCACGACTGTGTGTATCACTTTTCTGCTTGTACATATTATTTTTTTTAATAAATACTAAATTACTATAAATATTGTTACGAAGCTTCTCGAAGTCGGCAGGCTTACGAAGTTTCTGGAAGGGTGTCCGACCGTTACGGAGAATAACAATGGAGCCAATAAAAGAGAATGAGAAGAAGTGTACATGAGGGCCGAAATGAGGGTATTTACCTGACTCGCTATTGTTACGTCGATTTCCGGGAATTATTGTTGTTATGGTTTATTTCAACGAAGGGCGTGGAAAAATCTGGAAGCCCGGAAATCGGTATAAATAGCGGGCAGGGTCGCCCACGGGGCATTCGGTTTTCGAATACGAAGCGAAGAGTTCTCTCCCTACGAAGCGAATACCTGCGATTTCCGAGTGTAACTGTGATTGTGAAGTGCGTGTGAAGTAAAATAAACTCTGCGGAACTATTGCGGCATTTTTACGAGCCTACGGATCCTGATACGTAACAATATATTGACTGGCTACAGTGAGTACACCTATTTCTTTAAATTTTTCTCTTAATTACTCACGTGACTTTAATCCGTATATAGTTCTGATTGCTCTCTTCTGTGATACAAATATTGAACCTCCTTATCCGGGCAGTTACTCGAGGGGGTCAATGGCCCCCTGGTGACGTAACTCCCGCTGTTGAACGGGGGCTTAAGGACTTTGGTCGCACTAAAACCGTTGTATGCGACCTAGCAGTCGTCCCCCAAGTGGGTGGGGGAGACGCCTCTGTTTTCATGTCGTACGCCGCTTTCAGGCTAGGCGATTTTTCGCATTTAGGCTACCTACTTAGAACTAAAATCGGTGACGAAAAAATCTAAAAGGCGACTGGTCGCCTTTTAGGCTACTTCAGGGACAAGTTATTTATATTAGCCAAACCGCAAATAAAAATACGTTTAAGAAATAAATCAATGTTCACGGAAATGTAATTGTGTGTGAGCAATGTAGGTACAATGTGATATTGAGATGGTCATCCCATTTGTTTATGATTCGTTAGTTTCGGGGAATACCCTGAATTTGTCTTAGCTATTATGTAACGAAATTATTATGTCATGAATCCACTGAAATAACAACAGAAAAGTACATGACATATTGCATCCGATGTAACAATTCAAAACGGGATGAAATAGTTGTAGATTTTGAGGCTTTCAAAATCTAATTGCAATAGTAACTGATGGAAAAGTAACCTTTGTGGCAAAGGTCACTCCCTTTTCACTCTCTTACAAGCAGATTTACCCCATGTACAGCGATTGAAATGCATGTGTCACTCCCTTAGGTAATGTGCATCCAAAGCATACATTGAATTACCATCTTGTCTGCAATATTTTCTTAGGGAAACCAGAAATTGGTTTGCCCACAGTCCACTGGGAATGAAAATATATTAACTGTTAATGATGGTAAAAACACTTGAAACTAACCCAACTCTCCGCAACTGGATGGTTGGCCTATTATGTAGCGGTTAACACAAACATCACCCAGTGGCTTAAGCTAAAAACTTACTTTAATATGGTGAAATCATCAGAAAGATGTTATACAGCAAGGGAGCTTGCTGCCATATATAATGATGCCATTGTTGTTTCTGTCTCCTATATTGAAAGAAATGCAAATATCACAAAAATATACAACGACCTCCGGATATTCCTATTTTCCATTGCAAGGTGTGTTTTCAAACCAATATATCTGATATGTCAAAGTTAGTCTGAAAATGCCTCACTAACAATGCTTCATGAAGTAGAGATTGCAGCTGTTAAGCGAGCATTAGAAAAAGCCGAAGCTCCATTCGAAAATTCACTGCTTCCACTGGACTCTACCGATTATGGACAAAAATTCAATGATTTCCTTGCAAACAAGACTGTTTCTGCCGACAAACCCAAAGAAGTTAAACAACGATGCAATGCTTTCCTCGTACGCTTAATTAGATAATTCGTTGACAGGTTACCAATTAATATAATAGTGGAGGAAAAAATTCAACTCTTGGCACCAAGCCACATACATATATATGCCCTATCAACCAGCAAACCCAACATTGAAGATTTTCCCTGGCAATTAGATGTTCTCAATATGGACCGAGAAGCTATTATGAACCAATGGCGCGTATTAAGCACGGTGTGCATTGAGGAGATAATCGGAACTGCTGCATATCCTAATGACATTGTAAATTTTTGGATACAAGTGCGAAAAATGAAGAATTCTGGTGGTAACTCAATGTTTAAAATGTAGCAGTTTTCAATACGATGCATATGAAAATCCCTTTGAGTAATGCTGTCGTTGTAAGAATTTTCAGTGTAATGGGGACAATCAAAACAAAATTAAGGAATAGCATGCAACTACCCATGCTAATCGCCATTTCTAGAATTCGTACCCATATGAACGTAAGAGATGTGTTGTAACAGCTTTCAACCAAGCAATCATATGGTTAGTGTACAAGCTGGCAGAAAAATGTACGTCTCCGGTGGAACTTGCGCCAGTATTAGCATAACAACTACATAAGTCTTGTTGATGCCTTATCGTTGCTAAGAGAAGACGAAGCAGAATCATATTAATTTTTATTTATTTTTTTCTTTAAGTATTTAAAGTGCTGTTACTTTACCTTCTTTTACGACACATTAAGGTGTTTTAAAGTAGGCTTATGCTTATTTATCAATATATTATAAATAAATTGATATTTAAACTACGTTTAGTTTTATTCATATTGATATTGTAACTGCAACTGAAATTCGGCTACATTAGGCTACTTTAAGCATGAGAAACGGCGATATTAGGCCAAGCGTTGTTGGCAACACTGGTGCCGATACGGCCATACTGACATGCGTACGTTCTCGTGCGCGCATATTCATACATTTGAGGATTAACAAAAACGTTCGTTCATTCCGACTTCAATCAAAGCATTATTTGTAAACACAGCCATCGTAGTTGACTAACTTGAACTGGGCAAGTGTATCGTTACATTAAAGTCTGATAACACTCAAACTTGAAATGACCGAATGTGCGGCTACATTATAGCCTTATAACACTCGTGACTTCAACTGGGCAAGTGTATCGCTACATTAAAGTCTGATAACACTCTAACTTGAAATGGGCAAGTGTATCGCTACATTAAAGTCTGATAACACTCGAACTTGAACTGGGCAAGTGTATTGCTACATTAAAGTCTGATAACATTCAGACTTGAACTGGGCAAGTGTATCGCTACATTAAAGCCTGATAATGTCTGTGTATCGCTACATTTAGTTTGACAAGCCAACCCTTACCCACTTATCAGATGTGGCTCTAACGACACATTTCGTCTATCTTGCTAATCTTGACATCGTTGATAAGCTAGCCGTCTCGATGGACTTGACTTGAATGACACATTTCGTCTGCACGGAACAAACCATAGAAACAAGCCTGCTCTGTTGCTGACTCGGACGACATTAACTTCTGATCAAATGCCACATAACAACGTTAATAGACAAAGTATGTACTACGCCTATGCCCCCATCACATTTCAAAGGCATCGATCTTTTGCCTTTACCTTACCCGAAGTGTTCAAGTCTCCACGCAATAAAGGTATACCACAGCTCTTAAGACAATAGTTTGACAAGTCACACTGTTAGTTCTGGATATGTTCCAATCCCGCCAGACTTTTCCTTAGACTTGTCATTGCTCCTTTCGACATATGAACCCTTCTTGTATATATCTGGTTTATAAGAAGGAAGTTATTATTTCAACATATTTCTAAACAATAAATAAACAAAAAAAAATTATATTTACTGCACGTTACATGGTATTGTATATTTTGTTCTTAGACTAGTTCGAAAAGATCATCGTACGATATGTATTCATCAAGTTTTTTATTTACGGGCATTTATTATATAATTATATTCATACGTCCATATTTATCTTCTTTGTTGTAAATTAGTTTATTAATACGAACGTAAATAGCATTTCATATAATCAAATCAACTTTTAAATCCTGAATATATAAAAATATATACATATTTTTTAAGATTATTATTTTATATCATCTTTCTGAGAGTTAGAATGGAAAAGAGATAATCGTGTTTCACGCTGTAATGTTTACAGTCAGGGCAGATAACATTTTATAAAATAGTTATTTTTATCTGTAGCAACCTCTGTGATCGGTAAATTTCCAAATTCCAAATCAAAGTTTATGTATTTACGTGACTTTTTTTGTCGATAATATACGAAAGTATAATTATAATATCATAATTAAGTAGATTAATTAAAGAAATCATGAGTCAATCAGGTAAGGACCGTTTAAATTTTGATATAAAAGTGGTTCTTTAGGTTAATTATCGACTTTACGTTGATATTGCTTCACTGCAATCGCAGTAAACAAAACTATTAATGTATTGCGTATGTGCACGAAATTTATGTAGACAGTAAATTGGACTGTTTCAGTTTGAGAATTGCAAAATCAAGTTGAACATTAGCATTATGTTGAATTTTTACGTCACAGTTTGGCCCCTATTTTTATTTCTTGATGAGGCTTATCATTCTTAACTATTTTCAATCAAACCTCTTGGTGATATACCGTAAACCAAGGAATTTGACAGCTAAATTCACTTGGGATTGTTGTTACAGTTACCATTTCAATTCATTTTAATTTTTCAGAATGAACATTTACCACAAGATGATTTTGTTCAGTAATATAATTTGCTCCATTTAATTTGGAGCATGATATTCAATTAAAGGCTTTTCTGGTTAGCACCCTTTTATAATTAAATTCACCTGTGGTGTTATTTCCAAACACAGTAAAGTTAGAATATATTAGTAACAAATATTAATATTTTTTGTAAATATTATATGGATAATATTATAATATCACATTTAATTAGTCTGCTATATTGTCTGATTTTGGTGTCTTGAAATACTATCCAAAAGTTGTTTATACTCCAAATTACAGTGAACAGACAGACAGAAGTGTAATCTTAAATTATATTATGGTGACATATAAATCATTATTATTATCAATTATCGATTTATATGTATGTGGTGTGTTATATTATATTTATTATAATTTTACCAGTTAATGATTCTGTTCCATCATGATATAGTGTATTTAGTCTTCATGTTTGTATTGTCAATGTAGAATTAATAGAAATAAATATTTAAACTTTGAATAGTAAATTGAGTGAAATTCAAATGGTTTGGAAATTTACATCACACTTAAATAATTTCATAGTGAAGTAAATTAGTTCTAGCTAGATCTATATACGTTGTCTTCGCAACATTTTTTTTGCAAAACCAATAATTGATCATGAACAAAATTAACATTTAAATTTTCTAGAAAATTTCTTTCTATATTACAGACTTATCAGCTGATGAAGATTTAAGTAGTGACGATGAAGTGCCAGCAAAAAGGGTGCGACTTGATACTGTTGAAACAGCATCTACAACATCGCATGATTCAGGTTAAAATTAAATTATTTGTTATTTTTTTTTTCATGTATCTTGATGTACATAGAAGGAACATTTTAATATTTCAATCATAGAATTGTACTGTCAAAATCATAATAAGTTTCTTTTAATTTCTATGTAAAATAATTTGTCTGGTTTGTTGGTATAGTAGTGGAATAATTTCATACAGTTGTATATGCAAATTGAAAAGTAAACATTGTTGACAAAAACTTCTTTATTCTTTATTAGGCTAATTAACCAAGAAATAATAACCTGTTACAGTACTTCAAAATAAAGACGCAAATAATAATATTGCATGGTATAAAAATTTTGTTTGTGATTTGGTACCAGTGATATTCAAGGTTTTTCTAATTAATAGATCTGTCAAACATATCTAATTTATTAATTAATGTTTAAATACTTTTGCTATAATTTGATTAAAAGTTTTTATTTGTGTGTTTATAGGATTTACTTTATATCGATCATGAAATAAGCAAATAGATTGCAAATTTTTTTTATGTATTGTTGATGTTATGTAAAATACTACATGTTAAATATATAGAAATAATTGCATTCCAATTGAAATAATATCATCATACAGGGGGACTATGAAAATTTAATCAATACCATTCTTGTAACTACAAATTCGTTTTCCATTTTTTTTTTTCTGGTATAATTTTGAAATAACGGTTTCATTTTGTACTTAACAGTTCAGGAATCTGATGATGAAGAACCCCATACATCATATGGAAATGCAAATAGCAAAAATAACCATGCAGATGAGAATTTGGCACAAACTCGTTGTAGCAGACTGAGTAGAAGTAGTTTGAGTGAGAATTGCTCATCACCAAATGACCCATGTGATTATTATAGACCTGGATTTGAAGATAATGAAGCTGACACAGATGGCTACTCTATGCAAATGGATGACAACACATTGGGCAGAAGTTATGACCGTCTTAAAGAAATGGATGATGTGTATAAAAGTAATTACTCAGGTAAAGCTATACAAATGATGACTAACATGGGTTACAAAGCAGGACGTGGTTTAGGAAAGCATGAACATGGTCGTGTTGAGCCTGTAGAAGCATCAACACAGAAAGGGCGACGAGGCTTAGGTATGAAGCCATCTGTTGTAGGTGAAATACCATATGATTTTAGTTGGACACCTGACACAGCTCCGCCTGAAGCAAAAGAAGAAGTAGTAAGTTACATTGTAAAATGTATGACAAAGTCGATAATAACATTATTTCTCAATTGGTATTACTGCTTTTAGCTTGTGTGAGAAATTAATTCTCATATAATTATTTTCTATTTGCTTTGGTATACAAACTTTATTTGTATTAGTAATAATTTTAGTAAATTAAAGTTTTATATATCAGTTGTGGATGCCGTTCCCACCTGAAGATACATTATCCGGAGACAAATTAGAAAGCTGGCTGAAGAAAGGAACAAAAAAAGAAACTATTGATGATGAAATAAATTTTGTGGAACCTGCAATATTAAAAGGAGTATTGGATGCTAAGGTAAGCAATAACTAATACATATCGGATGACAGTATGTTGATATATAGGGAACATTAAAAACTATACATACAATGAACATAATTGTTTTATAATTCACATGACCACTTTTAATAATGGAATCTAATAATATCCATCTGTAGAACTGGCATAGGTTTTCATCTAATTTCATTACCTTTTTAAGTATTCTATTGTTACCATTTCAGACTATCTTTGATAAACTACATGATGAAGACATGAGAAATGCTAGATCTCGCAGTAATCCTTACGAAACCATAGGATCAGTCATATTTATGAATAGAGCAGCAGTAAAAATGGCCAACATGGATGCTGTGTTTGATTTTATGTTTACGGAACCAAAAAAACCTAATGGAGAACCAGTCATAGACACAAATAGTCTTTTATATTTTGCAGATGTCTGTGCAGGTCCAGGGGGCTTTTCTGAATATGTGTTATATCGCAAGGGTTGGAAAGCTAAAGGTGTAGTTGAAAATAAGAAAATATAATATAATTTATAATTCAACCATTAATTATGACATATTTTGATTATGTGATACAATTTAGATATAGTTTTGTGATCTATTTTTACTGATATTATTTATTATTTTAGGTATTGGTTTTACCTTGAGAAAAACGAATGATTTTAAGCTATTGGATTTCTATGCCGGTACACCCGAGAGTTTTTATCCTTTTTACGGAGTGAACAAAGATGGTAATATTTTTGATCCAGCCAATTTGATGTCATTAAAAGAACATGTTCTAAGCCGTACAGATGATAAAGGTGTACATTTCTTAATGTCAGATGGGGTATGTCATGTGTTGTTTTGATCTCTTTCATTTATTGTATATTCCTAGCAAATTATAGAGCATGTCACCAATTTATTTCTTGTCTTCTTATTTATATTTTGAACCACATGTTTTAAGCGATAATTATGAAGGGAGTCGGAAATAATGATAAATAAAACTTCAAACAAAACTATTTGGCCATTTACAGATATCTGTAAGCCAACCCAGTTTGTAGTGCCACCCTGCCGAAAAACGGGCGAGGCTATGGCGAACGGTCCCACCTGTGGGTGGTCGCTGGAATCTGTACCATCCAGTTTAATGTCGACGATACTTGCATGGTGGTAGGATATTTTGCCCGACTAGCTAATTACCGCCCTCCTAAAGTCGACCGTAAAATGTTTCACACGTGCTGTGGTCACAGTGTCGAATAGCCAGTAATAATACGGGTCCCCCGCTTCAAATGTTTTCAGGGTTTCTCTGTAGAAGGACAAGAAAATATCCAAGAGATTCTGTCAAAGCAGCTATATTTATGCCAGTGTTTAGCTGCTTTAATGGTGGTGCGAACTGGCGGCAGCTTCGTTGTGAAGCTCTTTGACATCTTCACTCCTTTCAGTGTTGGCTTAATCTATATCATGTACAGATGTTTTGAAAGAGGTAAAAATCATGATTTAAAAAAGTATAAAGTACTATGTTTTTTTAGAAAACCTTTTTGATTTTCCTATATTTAGATTGGAATTTTGCTTAAATAGAAACTTCTCTTTGAAATCAAGTATCTAGTTGTGACATTGACAACTTTAGTATTTAAATTTCGAACTTTTTGTTCGACTGTTGCTATTCAATTATCTACATACAGTGAAGCACCTCGATAATTTAACGCTCGGATAAATTAATACCTATCACAGTTTAGAATAAGCAGAAGCAAATCATCATTGCAATATAAATATTCGGTTATGCTATATTAAACCCAAATAAAATATAAATAATATGTACCTGTTTAAGAGTATAGATTTCACCTCAGCGCGACGTTGCCACAATACAACCTGTTTTACTGATTGATGTGTATAAAATCACCCAATTGGAATAGGTTTAAGGGCCATAAGTTTTTGCTGCGTTTTCTATCGATTTTATAATGGTGAATGCTCTGAGTCCTATTTTACTTACAGCCTGCATCACCTTTCTGTATTCGTGCTGCTCGACGAATTTTTTCACTATTTTTTTTTACCGTTTAAGTGTATACAGTACTTCGTCTTTGATATTCTCTGTGCTCGATGTGATAAGGTGTATAAAGACTTCTTTCTGCTTCAGCTCTGGCATTGTTGGACATTTCTCTGGTGCTGCTTTGCACTTTAGTGATTGTTATCATTAATCGATTTTCATCTGATTTCACCGCGCAACGGACGGATTTTAAGATAGACAAAAATACTAAAATCAGATCAAATGTAAATGTTTCACCCGTCCCTTTTTATTTAATGGTTTTATAGTAGATGAGTCTCTTATAAGTATGAATCGATACTACATTAAAGTTTAGTTTTAATTGCAATTATTGTCTGATTTAAAAAAAAAAAATTGTCTATTGTATTGTAAAATATTTAAGATATCTTTAATCATCATAATATTTAATCCTAAACAATGCACTGATACGGTTCATTGAAATATTTACAAAATGATATATATATTTCTTACAGTGAGCATTCACAAGCCAGTTACGTCGAGGCCAGCGAATTCGGAGCGATATCTTATATGCAAGTGGAAAAAATTAGGAACAGAAGCAGTGGAACATCACTTGTTTTCAGTCAATTCTACCTTGTGGAATGCACTGGATCCCAAAAGCGATGTTACCGAGCTTGTGCCAATCGAAGTTATACAGGGCGACACAGCCTTCTATGAATATATATACAAGAGCAACTGCATGTAAGTGTGTTAACTTTAGGTGGGAGTTGTAGAAATGTGTTCAACACACACTACAAAAAAAATAACTTCTTGGCGCCGCTTATTTCGAAAGTGAATCGGTGCTTCACCTATGCTTTAAAGTAACCTAAGTACCATATAAATGTTATATTTATGAAATGACTTTCTCATTTATTTTGTGATGTAGAATCATTATTGCAGTATTTCACAACACTTCCTTAAAATTTTCATTTGACATAAACAGTAGCGACATAAAAGCCGTCTATGTGCGTCCGTGACGCATGAATATACAAACAAGGCGTCATATTCGTACTTTCGATTTACATATCTTTTATATGCAAAATCAATTTTTTTTTCTAGTCCGTGTTCCGAGAGCTCGTTCTAGAAAGTTGTCTAGTTTAGGATAATGCATGTATGTGGTGGAATTTGTATATGATTCCCTTTGAGAGGTACGACGGTCGCATAGCAATATGCCGTGTTAATATTTGAGTTTCAATATGGTATTTTACCATTCCAATGATCACAAGAGAATATTTCTAATAATTAAACTGTAGCATTGCTAATAAGCCGTCTTGCACTTTTTTCTTGCTCCTTTTTTCGCTTTTTATTTTCACATACTTTCTTTTCTGTCGACTATAACTATGTATAATAAGAGTCGGCTTGACTGAATAGGAGACGCCAAACTTAAATTTAAAAGTTGAAACGATACTGCAAAGCTGCTCTACTCTTTAGATTCTCTCTAGCCTTCTGTCTATCTGTAAATTTTGAACGAGTAATTATTTTTGTTTAGACTTGGTGAAAGGCAAATAAAAAATTTGCTTAAGATTGCTGCTTTTAGTAAGGATAAAACTTTAAAAGAACCCACTCAAGCTGATATGAAGACGCAATGCTTATCTCTGTGGAATGTAAGTATTTTTTATAATAATATTTTATTCAGTGGATACTTTTATCTAGTATTATTAGGTCGTCAGATGTGTTTTATACCTGTTCTAAAAAGGGTAAGTCTCGCATCTTTGCTACGACAAGACTCTTCTGAAAGTCTATGGTATGATGTCTCGTTAAACACGATATCTCCACCTTCAAGGTATATATGTAGGCATATATAACAAATGCACCGCCAAGTACTAAACATACAGTGATTTATGCTAAAGCTGGACCAAGGGATCTAATAATGATTCAATACGCAGTAAAGACAAATGTTATCCTTTGTTCTAGACTGAGGTGGCGTGGTACATTTTAACTTCAGACGCTGTTCAGAGGAATCGAAAACTTTGCGAGTACTGAGCCATCGGTATTACCAAGTCTAAGACTTGGTACAATCCGTTTAGCCTTATTCCCGGTGCTAATGTGGTCGCTGTCAAGTTTGACAAAAGTATTACATTTTTTATTTACTTAGTGCGACATTAACCTATCCACTTACCGCGACGCATTAGTAACCTTTAGAAAAGGCAGTAAAACACTTTAACCACATTATAAAAAAAATGTAAACGTGTAATATATACGTAATGGCATTTTAATTTTACTAACTTGTGTTTTAAGATACCTGAAAAAGCCAGAACGCCGCCGCCCAGACTTACACACGAAGACACTCTCACATTCGTCCTGTCCAACATCAAGAACGGGACGTACAAATCGTACAACACTAATTCTTTCAAGAGCAACGTTTTGAACAAGCCACCCGAATACCTGGAACGAAAATCTAACTTGGCTCAATTCAATAATGTTTACGACTGGCATTTCACATTCTTAACCACGGGCCGGAATAACATTAGCACCTTGGACAAAGATTTGACCATGACTATGTTCATAGGTAACCGGATGTTTTTTGTGGCTATTGGGATTGTTGCTTGATTTATTAAAATAAATGCTATATATATAAATATACTTAACTAAGATCCAAAAGTAGCATCTATATGCTCTGGCCGGTATCGAACCGGGTGCTCTGAGTTCGACAAGCGCAGTGACTACTAACTGTGTAACTGTGTGATTTTAAATATCTTGTTAACTGTTTCCCGAATTGTAACAACAATTATTAAAATTATTGCAATTTCCATGAAGCAATTGGTAGTTCTAATAGTTTCACATATTTATTTCATATTCACAGGATGTGGCGGTAAACAAGTGTATCAACTGAAAAGCAATAATACTTGGCAAATTATAAACTTAAATATTAATTTACCCGCCAAAACATTGTTATATGGAGAGGTTGGTTTGTAATATTATTATTCCCATATAAATGTGACCTAGAATAATTGCTAACGTTTGCCAGCGTGAGCCGTTTTTTTAACAGACTTCAAAAAAGGGGAAGTTCTGCTATTCGTTTTTTTTTCATGTCTACAGAACTACTTGGTTTATTAACCGATTTGGGAATTTCCTGTTTTGAGAGGGTACATATACATCCAGTTCGGTCCCATTTAAATCTGAAATAAAAGTACCACTCTTAAAAGTTGTATTATATAAAAAAAAAATATTACTATGTAAAAAGAGGTCTATCCGAATTGTGTTTTAGGGATTGATAGAATTGATAACTGTATTTTTAGATTATCAAGGAATACATTGGAGAACAATCAAGTCAACGTTATAACAGAGCTCTACATGTCATTGATGCGGTTATGCTTGGAGGTATCGACATATCGTCGGAACCCTTGAGTGTAAGGTAATTTGGGAATTATTTAAGATTTATGTTATGTCTTGACTCACACAGTTAAAATTTGCCTTAGTAATATTAAATTGCTTCATGGCTAGCGTCTGGCTTTACTCGATTGTAATTAATTATTCTGCCCGCTAAGTAGTTCTGGGATCGATTCCCGGTCGAGGCAGATATGTGACGAATAATTGTTTTTCTTCGTGTTTTGGTTGGTGATGTCTTAGATTGATTGTTTGTGTTTAGCCCCCACCACAAGCAATTCTAGTGGTGACGTATGCATATAAATAAACCAAAACCGTATTTGGTGACGAGTAATAAATAGTATCGATGTTTACAATTTGGTGTTTACCGCATCTTATTATTTTAGGAATCGGTTTTCGGTTAAAAAAATTGGAAACTTATTGTTTTATCACATACCGGTAGGATGCTACATCAATTTCTTTGCTTATTAATTTTGTTAAGTTTGTCTTTAGGGTCCAACAATGTGCGCTGTTTTGCTCTGCCCTCGAAAATCCGGTGGACGGCTATCAAATAAGGTGTAAGAGGTTTTATGGCATGGAACAGTTCAGCACTGCGGTTTGTAATGTGAAATATCGAAACATGAAACGTGGGCTCAAAGCTGTCACAACAGAGATTCCAAAGAGAAATAATACAAGCGACATGTTCTATGTAGTCGGTTCTGTTCTTTTTATAAGAGAAATCAAAGGTATGTTTTGTACATAATTTTTCAAATAAACAATAATTTAGGCAAGTAATATATAGCTAAAGTTTGCACTCATTTCACAGAACCATGGTCAACGCACATTTCAAAGTCGAGGGGTTGTAAATATTATTATCGGTACAGCAAGGATCAGAAGAACTTGAGCGAGTATAACATAACGGAGGAGGCGGCGATAGACGCGATCAGTGCGTACACGAAGCGCGTTTTATGGCCGTGGGATGACGCACCCTACGCAGTTTTCGGAAGCCTTCCCCACGACGGCGTCACATGCAAGGATATGGAGCAATTCATTTATAGCAAAACAAAAACATGATTTTTATGTATTTTACAGAATCCAACAATATTTATTTTTTAAAAAAGCTTTTAGTATGGTTTTACTCTATTCAACTTTTCCTACTCCGTTTATCCTAAAAACAACCTACTGGTACTTTTCTTTGAATGTTTATAAACTTCTTTGGAGGGGCTCCGGACAATGAGAGGTGTTACGACTGAGACACACCCCTGGCTAAGTGCGGAATGGAAGACGTCAAACAACCTTTAACAACTTGTATGTAGGTTTTCATTCAATTGTGTTTTTTACCAAAGCAAGTGAAATTAGAGCTACGTTCAATATTTGAACTTCAGTCATCTGAGTGGGAAATCTAGGCTATCACCTACTTAGGAACGACTTTGAATTTAAGTATGATAGACTCAAGTCAAGTGTAGTTTTCACAAAGTTTATTATCACATGCGGCGCCCGCGACACATGCGTGGGCCCACCTTTGTCTCTCTTTGCTTCAAGAAACATGATTTTTACGTTCACAATTAGTAATCAATCTCATTGTTATTTTGTTGTAGTTTTTGAGATGAGATTGGGTCATAACATCAATCAAAATATGCTATGACAAGAGTTAGTAAGCATATACGCGTGTGCAACTCGGTAGGTACAGTCAATAAAAAATTAAGGAAAACATTTTTTGAAACTAAAATACTACATTATAGTAAATATGACTCTTAAATATAACTATATAAATGATAAAAGAAACCAAAATCTACGTCATTGATCATCAACGCCCCCATTTGACGGCCCCATAGCCCATTTGTCTGCCGAGCGAGGGGTTCCGGGTTTGACCTGGCCGGGGCAGACATGTGACAGATAAATGTTTGTTCTCGGGTCATGGGTGTTTAGAATCTCATATTTCTGTATGTTCATGCCACCCATAACACAAATCCTAATGCGGCAGTGTGTGTCAAAACGTTTATAAATAGACATTTTTTTAAATAATATTAAGAAATAGAAGATTATATACTGAAGAAATATAATATATCTTATGAAATATTTGACTCGCTTGAATGCAGCATCATTTAGCGTTGATGGTTGAAACTTAGGTAAGTGGATTAAAAATAATAAACCGTACATATCTTAAAGAGTATTTATTTAGATAGCTGTCAATGTCTCACCATAGATTTGTCAAATTCATTGTCAATCTGTCGTATCGGCCTGTTCTCTGTCTTTCTTGTGATATTTGTCAATGTTGTCACTGAATGTCTGAGAAGTTTATTCAGAGACTTTGGCGGGTTTTATTTTAAATATATAAAGTTAAAAATAAGGACTTTTCTCATCACATTTATTTCCTTCTAGACGCTAATTCTGCATGTAGTAAAATTATCTAACTAAATTTCGAAACGATTTTAAATATGACAGTTGACCAGACCTCAAAAAATTTGCCATGGTAAGGATACAGTTTCCGTTTCCCATGTATATTTAATAAACAATTTCAAATTACTAGTAATAACACAAAGTCTAGATAGTTCTAGAGGCATTCTTGAAGATGGTTATGTGAAGTGGTAGTGGTTTAATTTTTATTATCAATGTAACTGAAAAATAAGAGGTGTGCACGATTTGATCTGCGATTTAAATGCATGATACCATCAAACTACAAGAATATTACTACAGTGTGCCTTTATATGTATTAATAGTGTTTTTGTATGATCTCAATTTCACTTTGATTTGAGTCTTCTTTTAAAAAGCTAGGGATTAGGGTAAGGCCTTTGTAATCATATATATTTTAACAGGTGTAAAAGTATTCTGGGGTTTTTGTATAATATAAATGTTTCTACATTTGTTACTGCTTGTGTTACAACACCTCAATTATCATTAAAATTTAGATTAAAATAATAATTATTAAAATTCATATTTACTTTTCTGATATACTTTAACTCATAATGTGAATTTAATTAAAGATACATCATCATGTATCCATTATACTTTTTTATTTACAGGGTAGAAAAATATCGACCGTCAAAATTAGAAGACTTGGTTTCACATGATGATATTATTAAAACAAGTAAGTTCCCTCGCTTTATATAAACTTATTAGGGAATGATGTCTATAATGTCATTCAAATATTCACCTAATATGTATATATATTTACAATCATTATTGATATAGAATGATGTCTATAATAGTACTTTGTGTTTTAAAGTTTTAAAATATGGAATAATAATTAGAAAAAAAAAGTGGTGTCAGATTTTGTGACTTCACAACAAGAATGTATGTAGGGCTGGGAGTTTTGATAATTAATGGTTGTTTTTCTGATTTCTCATATTGAATTCATGACTTAATTAATTATATATTTTATTCTGTGAACTTAATGAATGTTTTTTATCAGGATTCTTTCCTATGGTGAAAATATTTATTTACAGTATCATATTAACATAAAAATTTGGTGCAATACATAAAAATCCTACATGCATATTCCCTATTACGAGTTTAAGTAGCATTAGACAAGCAGTATGGTTGATAAATACATATATACTGTTAACTACTGAAGTTTTACATCTCATTTGTCAACAGAGATTGTTCAAATAATATACATATAGCCATTCTGCTCGATAGAAATATGGACATGTGGATTTTTGTTACATCTAAATACCTAAAAAAAAGTCCATTGGTGTCAAATTTTTACCTCAGTAGTGGGCATTTTTTTTATTTTTATTAAATGAATAAACATTCTCATACCTATATATAAGTATCTTAAGTCACAGGTGATATGAATATACACCTTTAGGTCATTACAAAAAACTAAGACATATACACTGTTCTGTGTGGCCGCAATTACGCGAATAAAATCAGCCTTGGGATAACAGCGCGTGTGTTAAAAAAGGCGATATCTCTAAAGTTTTGTATAGAAGCTGTATATGAGAACTAACATTTATTTCCTACATAAATGGTTTAGTAACCACAAAGGTTACAGGGTTGTCTGTATTATATTCGAAACTTGTGATTCAAATTGATATTGTTTGTTTTTAGTTGGCTTGTTTATGAAAGAAAATCAACTGCCCCACTTGTTGTTTTATGGCCCTCCTGGAACTGGAAAAACATCTACGATTTTGGCCTGTGCAAGACAGATGTACACACCACAACAGTTTAATTCTATGGTTGGTATCAATGATACATTTTTACCCAAATTATCGGAGACAAAATTATTTTGGTTAATTAAAAAGTGTAGCTTGAAACGTGCCTGAAATTTATTTTATTTTTTATTTTATAATGTATTTACGATAATTTAATTGTATTCAATCCTATTGGATAAAAAATGGGTCCATTCTCGCAGAATAGGAGATAAGAGTAGGGTTTGAAATATATATTTTTTTACTTAGTCAAATCTTGATTATAATATAATATATATATAATATATAATTTGACCTGAATACCGATTTCAGGTCTGTTAAGGAATTTTGAGAATGTTTTGAGATTTTCCGTATTGAAATTTTTATAGGTACAACAAATCCTTCAACGTTTAAAATAATGTAAACATAAAATTTATAACACACTAGCGGCCCGCCCCGGCTTCGCACGGGTATACTTTTATTTTTAAACATTTTGAGTTATATTTAGAACTTTATTTATTTATAAAGGACATAGGTATGTATTTTTTTCTTTCTAACATATACATATCTTGTGAAATTAGTCAAAATATTCAATGTTGCATAATATATCCGCTGCGTAAGGAGCCCACCGCGCGACTACATATTTCATAGATGTGCCCGCCCCGCACTTCGTGTCGCCTCCCTCGTCGTCTTGGCCACCGGCCTACCCTACGGCTGCTTTGCGTGGGACCACACTGGTCATAGCGCAACGGCGGCGGTGTTTATTTTCCTAAATTCGTAAAATCTTCTGAACGGAATGTCCGATTTGAGTAATTAAAAAAATTATATATACATAGGTATTGAAACTGTTTTGAATATGAAATGATTTATTTGGCTAAGGATTAATACGAAGGTATGGTTATCATGGTCTGATTTTGGTCATCTTTTAAAATGTAAAAAGTGGTTATAGTGACATAACTACAGTAGTTGGACATATTATATCGCGAAGTTATTTGTAGGTATTGATATGTTTTCTAATATTGTAGAACATTTTTTTGTTCTATCATCAATAGTTTCCGCAGCGTATGCGGTGAAAGAAATTTTGAAGCAATTTTTTTACACCTTGGTTCACGTTACTGAAGTTTTAGCAAGGGTCCCTTATTTTTTCTAGTAATAAATATAGCCTATGTTACTCAGGGATAACGTAGCATTCTAATGGTGAAAGAATTTTTTAAATCGGTTTATTAGTTTCTGAGTTTATTCCTTACAAACATACAAAAATAGTTACAAACATAAAAAAATACAAAGTTTTCCTCTTTATTATATTAGTATAGACTTCACATAAATGGGTGTAGTAAATGTTTCAGAGGGTGTTTGTTATCAATGATGTGCCTCCAGACGTTGTTCATGATGATATATGGTTTATCCTTGCAGGTTTTAGAGTTAAATGCTTCAGATGATAGAGGTATTGGAATTGTACGGGGTCAAATTCTGAGTTTTGCTTCCACACGAACAATATTTAAGGCTGGGCCAAAGTTAATAATTCTTGATGAAGCTGATGCCATGACCAATGATGCGCAAAATGCTCTTCGGAGAAGTAAGTATTCTATGTTTTGTAAGACGACAATGTTAAACCTTTGTTCCAGTTTCTTATAAATATTATGTAATGAAAATAACGATATTCGAACGGTGCGAATTCGGGGTTGTCAGTTTTTATAAGTCCTTTATTTTTGTAGTTGTTATCATGTTAATTCGTATTTGAACTTTTGGTAAAATAAATAAATACAATACTAACATATAGATATCCGATTCCTTCAGAATTAACTTTGTGGTACAGATCCCAGCGACCTCCAACAGGAGCGACAGGGCAAGCTACTTAACCAATATTTGAATAAATGATTAATCAAATATTCGTAAAATATCCATTTTATATCACAACTCCAGTTTTATATCACTGAACCGGACCTACTGGAATGGATACAACTTTAAACATCTACTTTATGAAATCAAAATAATAACAATAATGAAGGTCATTTGACATTCCAGTCATATTTAATGTCTTGCGTGGCCCAACCCATTTGGTTACGAAGAAAGGAACGTCACATATGTATTTGTTAGTACCGCAGTTCTTGAAGCTAGTTAATTAATCAGCGAGCGACCATACATTTGACCATGTAACCATGGCAAACGTTAGACAAACAAAAAACCAACACAATATTATACTCATTGCACACTTAAAAATTTCTCATTGTGAGTGTGCATTTTTACTATGAGTTAACAAAACTTTTCAAATTGGTATGTCTCAGTGTAATAAATGATGAGCAATTATATTTAAATCGGGTAATTGTAGAAGTAACATATCTCGATGTATTAGTTTGTGTCGCTACGTGTCTGTGTAGAAGTATGTCGGATATCGAAGAAGAAGAAGAAATTCAGAGTAGAACAGTGAAGATAACAGTTGTCGGCGAGCCATTAACGGGAAAAGTAAGTATCAAAACGTTTTGTATTAGTTTGCTCGTGTATTTATGTATATATAATGATTTATCATACGACATATAAAACGTTCCAGTTGCTAGTGGTTCTTAAGTTACACATTTTAGTACTTGCCGTTCAAGCCTTAAGCCGATTAGAACAAGCTACACAAACAAAAGCAAAAATAATACTATTTTTATTCTTACATGCTGGAGTCGAGGTTGAGTTGATTAGCGCTTAATTTATTCTATCAGTTATTAGTCTTTACTTTATTCTTTATTGTTACGATATGTACGGCCGGCTAGACCATTTATTATCAGGTGTATATATGTATACGGAAGTCGTCTTTTGAAATAATAAACTATAGCGCGCTTTAATAGCAAACCGAACAATAAATTGAAATTACTTTTAACTATAAAGAGTTTGTGTTACAGCAGTAGAAAGTCCAGTAATCAGTTATGAGTAATTAATGTGGAATGAGATAAAAATAAAAATTAAGTTATTAACAAAATAATTCAATTATAGTAAAAAAAGCATGAGGTGCTTGATATTAAACTTTACAATTAGTTTACTGGTAGCTATTTACAAAATTAGAGTTATTATGAAAACTATATTTTCTAAATTAAATTAACTAAATTGCACTAAATTAATTTATTGTAATATAATATTCGTTGCTATCACACTGTCGCTCATGCCTACGAACTACTGAAAACGAACACTCGTGTCCTAACGTCAAGCGTATTGACAGTTGTTAGTTAGTTTGTTTTTTTTATTAAATTTTCTCTACAACACTCCACTTAAAATCGTACCTTTATTAACCAATTTTGATGTGCCGGTGGTCGTGTAATGCAGTCTGTGTAAATGTATAGATGATCTTATGCTCACTGGTACACTGGTGGTGACAGAGCAGCCTATGCCACCGGTATCTGGATGGTGTGGGAAGTGGTGGAGGTGCGGGGGGCGCGGGGAGTACGCAGGGAGCTGAGGTGCTAGCGGGGCAGTGTGCACTGCAGCCGCCCATTCCCCTGCAGTTATGCGATGTGGCAGGCGCCGCGCGGGACACTCTCATGCTTGAAAACTACCTTTATGAATCTGATGTGAGTTCGTACATCGTATGACAGCTTTCATACCAGATGTAATATTTTCGCCATTAATTTTCTTTTTTATTTTCATGAAAATATTTCGACTTCAGCTATTTTTATTCTTATTAAAGTTCTGCATCAGTTTGTAATATTTGAGTGCAGTCTACGTTACGAACAAGTATATTGTATATTATTTCTAAACATATAACTAGAGCTAATAAATAAATTTATTTCCCATGTTTCAGATTGTTATATTTGTCTACGATCTTACTAATTTACAAAGTTTCGAGCTGCTCAAAGACTGGTTAGACAGAGTGAAGCAGATATTTCAGCCTGAAGAAAAAAAGCCTCTAATGGCCATGTTTGGAAATAAATCTGATTTGGAACATCAAAGGGCTGTTAGGTTGTCATGTGTGCAGAAGTTTGCTTCGGAACATTTATTAGAGAATTTTAAGGGCTCGGCTAAAACAGGGGAAATGGTAATTTTTACCGTTTGTATAGAAATATTTGAATATAATTTTAGATTAATTTAACTAAGAAATACAATAGATTATATTGATTTTAGGTAAACGACGCTTTTACGAGTCTAGTAGCGCGTGTGTTCGGTAGAAAAGTTCGTACCACATTGACTAACGGCAAGATTCCTGGGTCTCAGGACATGGATCGAGTCAGCACCACGATTTCGGATAAGGAACCTTCGAATACTCTTATTATGAGCAGAAAAGCTCTGAGGAAAATACAACGGAGCGCGTCTTCGTCTGTTTGTTGTGTTCAATAAAAATATTGTCATCAGGGCGTGTTTCATTATGAGCAGCAAAATATAATGTTGGCGTACCGTGCTATATTTAGTTGTCATTAATCTAACTACCAATAACACAAATAACAAAGCTGTAGAAAAAAAACTCAGCACTTTTTACACGTGGTATTATTTTTTTATTTTGTTATGCTTATCTTCAATAAAGTGGTATGTTTACCCAGACATATTATCTGGACGGAGATGTGTCTTTCCCTCATACTGAAGACCTCAAGAGCGTACTCTACTACGCTGCATAGGCGCTCATTACGCTACTGTAAAAATATACAATTTTGGCTTTTTTTAATATCTAACGAGCAAGCGGGCTGTGATGATGAGTCACTGCCGCTCATAGGCGCTATTTGGTCTTCGACAATAGTCGGCCAAGAAGGAAGCTGTAAACCCGGTTGTTAACTGGCTCTGTTAGCACGGCAACCGAAAGAGCTTGAAAATATTTATCTTTTGTTTTTGTAAAGAAACCAGTAACACGCCAGTAATTTTCAGCCATAAAAACGTTACAAATATGCCAAGGACAATCTAAATGTGTTCAACAGTTTCACTGCTATACGTGCACAGATAGACAGACATACGAACAAAAAATACAAATAGAGCCTCGTTTAAGCCTCTCTAAGGATAAAAAAATTCTAAAAGATGTGTCGAGGAGTTTCTTTTGCCGTTTCTTCTCAATATTAAAGCACTTTTTCTAAAACGATAGTGGAAGCAAAAAAATGATGTACATATTTACAAAATACTTTACTTGTTGACTTGGAATTTACTTACATTGAAATTTCTCAAATTTATTCTATGTACAGATCAGCCTCGGTCAAGTTTTATTATTAGTATGTGTTGTTTAGTATTGTTATTAGGTGATGTGATATAACCTGACACGACAGATGTTCTGTTGCAGTAATAGAGAAGTACACGGAGAACGTGCGGTTCTGCATCATTTGCAACTACCTCGGGAAGATCATTCCGGCGCTGCAGTCGCGCTGCACTCGGTTCCGCTTCGCGCCGCTGCACCACGACCAGATCGTGCCGCGGCTGCGAGACATCGTCGCCAAGGAGAAGTATGACAGGATCCCAATTGCGAAACTTCTCCATAATGTAACAGTTCTTTATAATGTTCTCAGTGTCATCTGAAGTCCGCCTATCTGTACCTGGCCTGCGTGGTTGGACCATATCTCTCACGTCGTGAGGCCCTACCACGGTTAGACCGTCATAGTTTTGGTTGGAATTTGCAAATATAATAATGAATTCTCAGGCAGCCGACGTTTTTGCCGTGGTTCGACTCACTGTAATCGCTTATTTATCAATAGCCCCTTTTGGTTCATTATTTGTTTTAGTGTAAAGAAAACGAACAATGCTACACGATATAATAACTATGTCTCCGAGTAAATCTGCCTTTTTTAAAATTTCAGAGATTATAAAAAGTGTGTTTAATAAGCTAAGTTGATATATTTATAGTATATAATTATATAGATGTAGTACTAAGAGGTAGATATTAATTTTAAGTCATTTGGATGGCCCACCGATATAAACACTAACTTTTGGCAACATATGAAAGTATTATTATTTAGTCATTAATATTATTAGTGGTATTATTATCTTTCCGTGAAGCCAGCATGGCTAGCTACCACCCTCCTGCTGGAGTTAGCCGCTAAACAACTCGTGTTACTGCATTTTGCAGTACCGTATATTAGCAAGTAGACTTCCATTGTTTCACTCGCTGTAAATGCTACTTTACGGCAGTTCGTTTCTAGAGTACCCCAATGACTATACGATTGTCAGTCGCTGCATTGTAACATGGATATGAAATAATGTCGGCAGTGTGAAGGTATCCGAGGACGGTATAAAAGCTCTGCTGACGTTGTCGGGCGGCGACATGCGCAAGGTGCTGAACACACTGCAGAGCACGTGGCTGGCGTACCGTGACGTCACCGAGGACAACGTGTACACGTGCGTCGGACACCCGCTGCGCGCTGACATCAACAACATTCTCAACTGTCTGCTGAACGAGAACGACTTCGCTGCCTGTTTCAAACGTATCCTTTTAGTATTCGATAATTTGAGCGGTGTTACGATAGTTTGAGGGGTTCGTTGCCTATCAAGGAGAATAAAAGGGATACGCAACGGAGTTCTCGATGTCGCTTGAGTTTATCCTTTAGTGACATCATGCGGGATATTGAAAGAAGTAAATATTTATCAATTTATTTGGCTTTATGTTTTCTCCGTGCCAACTGTCATATTAGGGCTGTTCTCACTACTAGATTTCGAAACAAAAATGTAGTCCCGATATGATAACCCATACTATGTATTTATCATATAGATATCAGTAGATCAGACTAGATAAACTGTGCTGTGTACCCCACAGGTTTATGTTATCATGGACAACTACTTACGGGATACAACCATGGGGAGATAATATTGGAAGATAATAATCATACCAAACTGAATTGACTCATCCTGTAACTTGTCACTTTGAAGCATACTGTTAACTTTCTCTTTATTTGTAACTACAAAGCATACAAAAAATATAAGTGATACGAATGTCCTAAATACTTCTGTAGATATTCAGGACCTGAAAATAGCGAAAGGTCTTGCACTTGGAGATATATTGTCTGAAGTGCATACCATTATACAAAGAGGTTTGTAAATTTAATATACTTTTCCAACCGGACGCCTTTTTCTTTAAGATTCGTAACAAAATGTAACGTATATTGGTTGTTGTAACATTCATGAAAAAAAATTTGCTCGTATCGATTATTCACCCATCGGAGAGCCAGAATTAAGTGGGTTCTGCGCTCTCTTCGTGGAAAGCCCGTTGGTGATGCTTGCCATTTTCCATCAAGGGCTCTTCTACTTGTTTGTTGGTTTTTGACATAAAAAAACACTGGTTAGACGGCCTTGTGTGTCTGAGGGTGTACGTACAAAAATTAAATCATTAAACATGTACGTACACGATTGTCCGTTCCAGGATTAAATAATTTATTTGGTGTTGCCATGGACACATACTCGTAGATACTCATGTTATGTTAAATATAATCATAGATTTTGTTCTAAGCCGTTAGCATTGCACTTATATTAATCTATGCATGCACCACAATCTACGTTTCGGCTTACGCGCAGTTCATAGTCTTGAAAACACTAACATTGTCAGTGGCAACAAGTATATTAGTAGCAGCTTTTATTTTAATGCACTCTTTTAAAAGATAGTCGAACCACAAAATTTTGTCGATAAATTTATTTATATTTATCAGTTAAAGCCTTCAAAAAACTCAAAATAACATTCGACGCACGTGTCCAGTGCGCCTCCCCCCAGAAGTGCTCGTGTCGCTGTTGATCAAGATGGCGGATTCCGAGGCGCGTCTGGCGAGCGGCTGCAGTGAGCGCGTCGAACTGGCAGCGCTGGTCGCCGCCTTCCAGGAGGCTCGCGACAGTGTCCAATTCGAACCACCTGCCGCATCCACCGCGTGAACCGTCAACCATTCCAACGCATCTCGACACATCAATGAATTATAAAAAATGTTACGTCGATAAAACGGGATTTAATAGATATTTTATAGATCGTTTTGTTGTGAAAATATAAATTCTAAGAAACTGAAAACGCCAGTTAGCGCTAAATGAAATTGTTTTACTTTAAAAAGGGGGAAAATAAGTTAAGTATATGAATTCGTGGGTGGGAGGTGTTGAGATGATTGAAACTGATAGAAATTAAAATGATAGAGGTGGTGGTGTAATCTTGTGAATAGTTTCATAGGTAACGATCTATTTCTGTTTGAGAGTAACCTTTCATTGTGTAAGAATTGAATTTTTGATAATAAAATGTACCTAAATAAAGTTTAAATTGGTTACAAAAGTTACTGGTTTTTGTTTTCTTTATAGCAAAATTTTTGGTGGTGATAGATAACCAAACTGTAATGACGCAAAGTCTAGCAGACAGCAGCGATGCATCAGTGAGTTACTCTGTGGCACTGATAGGTGCAGATTTAGTAACATCGGTACTTGCAACCTTAAAGTTCTCCGTAAAACACAATGTTGCTTCACACTAGCGAAGTGTACCTTCGGTAATAATAAGAATTTCTTAACCTTAAGTTTATAATTTCTGAACCTGAAGCTCGACTAAATATTGTTTTAGAAATAATATGTGTGTAAGTATTCAGTTTTTTATGGGAAGTTCGCTGATTCGTTTTGTTAAAAAAAGCTATTAAACGAGATCTTTATCTTGCTAATGTATGGCCGAGGAAATATTCGACATATTTCTTTACAATTATAATAAAAAAAAAACGATAAATTTACAATCTCATTTTTAAAAATTGTTGTCCGTATCTAAAACACAATAATTATCAGGTCTCCGTTTTTACGAACTATGGTTTTTACTATAGCGAACGGTCTCTCCTTTTGGAAGTTGTTGGACTGTGTACCACCCAGTTAAACCCACGGTACTTGCATGGTGGTAGGGTACTTTACCCGACTGGCTAGCATCAACTTCCTAAAATCGACCGTGAAATATTTCATACGTGTTTCGGACGCAGTGTCGCAGAGCCAGTAACCATGGGAGTCTACCCCTTTCTTTTCGTTCGGCAACATTTCGGTAATAGCTGTGTTCCACTTACTATCAGGTACCGTCTGCTTGTCGACCAGTTACATAAAAAGATAACGGTTTTAAACTAAATTTAAAAATAAGACTGCTATGATTAATCCTAAAGTTTTTAATATTAAAATAATTTAACCTTATTTCTAATTTATATTTACACATAGGTACATTAATTATAAAATAATACTATAATGTGATTGCTAACAATGTCATCTAAATATTTGGTTGTCGATCATATTTAACCCTTAGTGTTAATCTATACATTGGCCCTGATAATTAACGAGAAGAGAAGTTTATAAAAATTTAGTCATCATATTCATAGAGTAATCTAACCCTCTCACTCAATTGCGAAAGAAAAAAGATCTAAATATTGCTTTCTATCGAAGTAATCAAGTCCCACGCTTTTAAATATCAAAACGAAGTCCCGACTAAATAAACCAACATTATAAACAATCGATCGTACTGTAGATGTTATACTAATATGGACAACCCTGCTATTACAGATATAATAAAATTATCATATAGTTCTATATGACGTATTTTTCAATAAAAATAATCATAGGCCCCAAATCTTCTGCGTAATTTGAAGAAAAATATTTGTACCTATCCTAAAATCTATTCGGTAGGTGGTGAACTATGGTGGTTTAGATTTATAGTAAAATATTCGCGTTACACACGAATGCACAACTCTTGGCTACCCGAAGATGTTGGACATGATATTGGTGAAGGAGTTGGTGATGGTGGAGAAAATGCCGGGCGCAGGCGAGGGCGCGGGCAGGGGCCGCGGCGGCAGCGCCATCGGTCGGTAGTAAGGCCCTCCGTCGATACGCTGAAATATGTTCACAATACATTTAATAAGTAGTGTAAAGTATCTAACTTTACTTTAGTGAGAGACTCCATCCTTACTTGAGACCAGGCTAAACTCTTTTGTTCGAGGTGCACCCTGGTGACAACCTATGAAGCAATATATGGTCCCTCCTGTTATTGGTCGTTCGGCTCTATAAATCTTTGAATGAATTTGTGCATATTGGTAAGGTTTTGAACGGAGTAGCCTTCATTTTAAAATTGACCATCAAATGATTGCAACATGTTTTAGTTGCCCATTTGGTAAACGTGTATTGTATCTTGCAGTAGGTAGACGGTAAGATAAAATATATTACTAATTAAGTTAACATAAAGATACATAATATACATAAATTGATAGTTTAAGTGCAGCGTACCATGATTGGACCCATCCCGCGCAGCTTTGTAAGCAGATTCCACATGGAAAGCTTTTTAAACGAGTAATATAATTAGTATATTATATTCGACACACACCTTGTTTCCATAATTTATTATCATGAATTTAGAAGCTTATGGAATTAACAAATTGATACTGATTACTTGATTAAAAATTGACTATCCATGTTTGCTATCAATAATGACTATCCCATGTTGACATCATGATATTATTAGTAGTTATATAACTTGAAGGTCAATGCAACATTATTTAAGTATATGGTTATTCAATCCGCGAGCTGTTTCATGGAGAACTATTTTTGACCACTTTTTTATTATTCCTATTTTATTTTAAAAATTTGTCTATCAGTGTATCTAAATAATGGACAAAAATGTACCAACTTTCGATCGAGACCAATCGATGATCTTCTTTTTCCAATCTTGAAGGTTAGTTTACTATCACATGCACACTACAAAATCTGTAACTAAGGATGGAGTACATTGCAAACAGCCCTGTGAGTGCGATGTAAAATGTCTACTATTGTGCTGTAATTTTGTAATCTCACAAATGGTTAAATTTGCTATAATAATTACGACATAGTACAATGTTATTTGGTTTTATATTTATTATGAGTAATTGAATCTGAACACTTGATATTAAGTACACTATTATATATTAACTGTGGAATCAACTGTAAATTTGATCTATAAGTTTCCAGAATTACAGACAGATTTAAGTCATGATCTATGCAATCGGGGTCTAGAAAATATTTTCAAATAATATAGTTTGCCCAATATTTATCATTATTTACATTACATTTATACTAATAGTTAATTTACACAGTGCTTATAAGTCCCGAAATGTTAGTGGCATAGTGAAGTGCGACAATTAATATCATCTACATAACCTGGATATCTATATACGGAATGCATCGTGCAATTTATTATAAAATCATGCAAAAACCCAAATTTTAAAAATGATATTATAAATAACTCACCTGTTCTTCTTTGTTTAAAATTCAAGTGTTAGGTACCTACTCGGAAACATTTACGAATTAGAACATGAACACTCCATAATTTTTATATTGTGACCTGTATAATTAGCAATTTATATAATTTATGTACATGTATGTATTTATAAACATAATGCTCCTTACAATGACATTATGGTTTATGTAATTTAATACATACAAGGAAAATTTTTCTTATTTCTTCTATAGGTACCTAACCTATCTACATAAACTTTGGCAGTGGATTAATTTTAAAACTTATACACATATACGTAGGTATTTTATAATAGTTATAAATTTTTAATATCACATAAAAAATAAATAGATGTAACATATGGAATCGATATAGCCTAAAAACGTTCAATAATCATCTATTTAAGGCGTATTAATAATATCTACTAATCTTTACCCGGGTCTTTAGATTTTAGGGATAACCTAGTTATATAATTAGCAGGGATGTTATGGAGCTCCGTAACCGTAATCGAAACTATCGGATATCCGAAATAAAAAATATATCCGAACCAACCGAATCCGAATGTAATCGAATCCGATAAAAAAGTTTCGGATAATTTCGAATAGAGGCAGAGTTTAAATATAGTACATTATGACTGGTTTTCGCCGACCGAGCCGATACATTAGTCGCGTCGTTCTCATTTTAGACAGTTTTTATTGTTTGATTTCTTTCTTCTGTGATTATAATAGCACATAATACCTAGAGACAAAGTCAAACTTAGTAAATTTATATATATAATAAAATTAATTGATGTTCGTTTGTCTCGCTAAAACTCGAGAATGGCTGGACCGATTTGGCTAATTTTGATCTTGAAATATTTGTGGAAGTTCAGGTTAAAACGGTGAGAAACATAAATGATAAGTAACGGAAAGTACTAAAAACGACAATTTAATTTTCCAATAAAAAATTGTCACTTGGTTGTCACATATTTACAGGTGAGTTCAGAAATTTGTCTGTTTCATAGCTGTAGTATAAGGTCCGATTTCTTTGATCTGTTTTGTTGGAATTGTTTGGAACGACCAGTGAGAGACAGATAATGATAACATTCGTATTGGTATGGCAGAATTGCGTTCCACAGTGAATAATAATGAAGTAGATAGGCTTAGAATGAAACAACTCGCGCACGACACAATGAAATACAGCGATTCCGCAGACGCCGTGTTCTTGTAAACCAAGTAGCATTCCACTACGTCCCGGAAATAGATTATTGTACCGACCAATCCAGAACAATCACGCATCATCGAAATTGTTTCAGCGTCGGAAACAAGAAACACCAGTTGAAGGACACACCAATGTATTAGCCTCAGACGTTGTAGGTCGCATCTACACAGTACATCCAAATAACGATGAATGTTATTATCTTCGATTGTTGTTGGTTTTGGTTAATCCAACATCTTTTCAACAACTGAGAACAGTTGTTATTTGTGTGCGACTTACCGTGAGGCGTGTCAACTACTGCAGTTGCTCGAGAACGATTCACATTAGGATAATACGTTTAAGAATTCCGTCATATCTTCATCGTCACATCAAATTCGCATATTGTTTGCGATTATAATATCGACATGTTTTCCCTCGAATCTGGAAGATTTGTGGATGAAATATAGGGATGACATGTCTGAGGATGTGTTGCATTTAATGTAGATAACAATTTTGTATTAAGTTTTGTATTTTTCACAAATACATATTTATGTAGGTTATATGAAGTTCACCGGATCATATAGTAAATTATATTTTTTGCAAGTCGTATCACGTCCATCTAATGTCCATAACCGAAAATATCCGAAGCAAACGGATAATCCGAAATAATTTCATATCCGTAACCGTAACCGAACCCGGTAAAATATTATTCATATATCCGTATGCATATCCGGATCTGAAATTTCATATCCATAACATCCCTAATAATTAGATAATAACAGTAGGCTCCTATGATTTTTTTAAATATTGAAAATGTTCAACTGACTGATTCCTTGGAATACAACATTCAGACCTTTCAAGTATCTTTAAATATGTCTTTTGACCTTGTATGTGACTATTAAGAGATATGTAGAAGTTGTATAACGACACATTAAATTACACGCTACTATGTAGATAAAAGAGTTAATATCATAATGTTAATAA
Organism: Megathymus violae; assembly: GCA_003671415.1. Taxonomy (NCBI): domain Eukaryota; kingdom Metazoa; phylum Arthropoda; class Insecta; order Lepidoptera; family Hesperiidae; genus Megathymus; species Megathymus violae. The sequence continues at coordinate 1,464,117 of PDGT01000041.1, forward strand.
GATTATGAAGCTAGTTTTGTGGAAAGAAAATGCTGCCGTTTCGCGCATCTGGCACGGATGTGAGGGTAGATGTAACGTAGTCCAGAGTGACAGCCATCTTCAGCCCCAGTGGCTGCAGGGTATGCACGTCGCCCGCGGCTACCTAGAGTTTTATAACTGCAAGTGACCTCACCGTCCCCTAATATTTACACAATAACCAACATCCCTCTAAATTGTACTCTAGTTTTGTAACTACTTCAAGGATGATATTTTCAAATTTTCTCTGTGTATTAACCACAATGGTTGAAAGTAAAATTTGAAAATTAATAATTATTTATTATTATAAATAGTAAACATTTGAAAATTTCACCGTAGTGTACGATCGATGTAATTAACGAACATATAATATAATTAGGATTGATTAACGATAGGTCAACGTAAAAATAGTGAGCTAAATATGTACAGGTTAAAGAAACAAAAGAGTAAGAAATCAACCCGCTTTTCTTACGCATGCACTCTTGAATTAATTATATTGACAGGTGCACTAAGCAGTGCAAATTACCTAATTAAATATTAACAATTATGATACCTGATTCTTAGTTTACTGGGCACTTTTAATTAAATACACCATTTTCTTTCTTTATTTTACAGTTTCTCACTTTAAATTCAATGTTTTCTACTTATACATAAGTGTTATACAGAGGAATACTAAACAATTAGTATATCGAATTGATCTATATTTGCACTATTTCTAAATATTAACCTTAATTTTTTGTACCAGTTACCATGTAATATTGTACTTACTAAGAAATAAAATATTGCATTACTAAAGATTACAGCGTATCTAACGCAATGCATTATAAAACGTAAATAATATTTACAAGAGGACGATACGTTATCAAAGTCGGTCAATTCTTAGAGTTAAACACTTACCTTCGCCGAATGTAAAGTTACGTTTAAAAGCGTCGGATGGCTGTCTATTACAATAAACTCTACTTCTTGTGGCAAATAACCTTCGGCCGATACCTGGACCAGGAGAGATAAAATTTAATAATTACTCATAAATTAATATGTAATGGGTACGCGTAATTTAATAATTTTATAGATCACGGCAAGGCTGGAGACTGCGGTGTAAATTACAGACAGTTGACACTTCACAGGGGCTAATAAAAATGACTGACGTACCTGTCAACTTTACGTTACATTAATTATAACGTACAGAATTCAATCGTGTTATATTAACTTAACTCCTTCATCTGTTTCGTACGGTAACGGGTGACGTTATGAATAACAATTAATCGTCGAAACTAACATGATGATCATAATCGTCCCACAAGAGGATTTGGGCCTCTTACAATGGAAGGGTTAAGGCCCTATACCGCCACGCTGGCCAAGTGCGGGTTGCCGGATTTAACACACCTTATTTTTGGTTTAGTGATTTTAAGCATTTATTTATTTTAGAATAGAACAATAGTAATAGAAGTCAGAAAACGTTTTTTTTACACGAAATAGGTTGATGCTTGACAACAATTCCACGTGATGGTAAGTGGAAATGAAGTGTAAAATGTTGATGGCGCTAACTTAAACAAGCCTAACTCTCGCAGACTCCCACATCATAAGCAGCCGATGTTTAATCTGTCGTATTTGATATAGTATGTTGTTATCGGTATTTTGTCGACTTGTGTTTGATTGAACTTACGTCGAGGTGGTAGGTGCCAGGCATGAGGATGCGCCAGAATTCTCCGTACTTCGTGGTGTGGTAGGAGACGTCGCGCCCCTTCACCTTGACGTTGGCGCGTTCCACGGGATTACCATTCTCGTCCATCACGAAGCCATGAGCCCCACGGTGAGCCTCTGCCAAGTACTTTATCAAAGCCTGAGAAGGAAATATAAAATTAATACAATTTCATGCAGTACATTTCGGCTTAAGTAGAGATGCCCGTAATAGGCAATTGCATCTTTATATCGCATCATCACGTACCATATGTATTTTGTATCGATAAACTATATTATCGCATCCCTTTAAATCGATTGATATTAATTTTTTCCATAAAATGATTAAAAAGTAAATTAGCTACAATTGCAATGTAATGTTGGGTACATTGTAACGCTTTTTAGAATGAGCTGAAATGTAATAAATATCTAAACCTATCTTTGAGGCTTTGAGACTGATTTATAACTACCCTTCAGTTGCTGATCATGTCTTGCGATGATAAAAATATAGTATCTTATCTATGTAACTAAATAAAAATAAATAGTTCCATGTATGAAATATCATCACTTCAGATATGGCTGACTTTTTATATTGTGTTCCTAATTGTCAGGACATGGTTTGTATAATATAATATTTTTGGAAAATCCACCGGAGGAGTTGGAAAATTGGATTTTTCGGTGAAAATCTCAATAAAAAAATGTGATGCTTAATTTGACGGATCTGTTTAATGAAAGATTTGGTTGGATAAATAAACATGATTAATATTTTGTTTTTAAGTGCACTACTCTTAGTAGTTTCACTCGTGCGAGGCCGGAGCGGGTTACAAGTTACGAATAAAAATTGTATTTAATATGATTATTTTATCTTCGCTTTCGTAACTGTTGTTAATACAATACATAAAGCAATATTTTATAGGACTACGATATATCGATAAGAGTGGTTTGATTTTTACAGGAATAGTTCCGATATATCTAAATAAATACACCTCTTTAGTTTTACGAATATTAGTTTAAATCAGCTAGTATAAAGGAGGTCAACGAAGGGTATTATATAGGGCTCCTATAAGTAATACGAGTATCAACCAGGACTGACAAGGGTCACAGATCTGAAACTTATTTTGAAATTATAACATATGAGTCACGCTGCACACTGTAGACCTTAAACGTGAAAACTTCACATGAAGTGAAGGTGCGGGAATCGGGTTAGGAATCATTACAATGTACTACTACTGTAACGGGACGTAGATAACTACATATTATCGTAATTGAAATTGAACTCGTCAGAACTTTTACAATAACACATACATAAATGTATCTATTCCAGATTAAAAACAATGTCGAAAGTAAACAATTGGATCATGTTCGTTATCATTAGTATCTTATCTAAGTCACATACTTGAAGTAACAAAACGTTGACGGCTCCGTTTAGTGTCTCGTGAGAATTTGGAAGTGGAAGACTGTACATAAAACTAAAATGTTATTCCATGCGCTGGTTATACTTGTAGTTTTGTGTTATACAACAAATGGGCTCAGCAGTGAGCCTCGGGTAGCTGTAGCGCATCTTTTGTCTGAAAACATTACTGGAAGCATATTTTTCACGGAAACGGACGAGGGACTTCGCGTTAGCGGTGTAATAACAGGTCTCGGTAATGGAAAATATGGATTTCACATACACGAACTGGGCGACACGACCACCTGTTACACGACTGGCGCTCATTTCAATCCGGATAACATGAACCATGGCGGCCGAGATAATGAAGTTCGGCATGTGGGTGATTTGGGAAATGTGGAGTTCACGGGTTCGGGTGTACCCGTTGCTAACGTTAATTTCGTGGATAGTGTCATTTCACTGAGAGGTCGTAACAGTGTCTTGGGCCGTTCGCTGGTGCTTCATGAACAGATAGACGATCTCGGCTTGGGTGGCCACGAGACATCCCTAACGACCGGTAACGCGGGCGCTCGAGTCGCTTGCGGAATTATTGGTATAAAATCACCAAGTGCTCCATGGAATTCAGCGAAGTTGGTCTTACCGTCGACTATCCTTTTGATTTTGGAATTGGTTACCTTTGTATGTTTCTCTTATTCGTCTCGTATACATTGTGCTTTTTTCTAATATAATATAATTTCTACTAACCTGTTTGTTATCCAACCAGTACTTGGTTAATTCGTGGGCGGGGGGATATTTGCAACACGATATCTCAAGAGTTATTTCCATGCAGCCATGCCATAAGTAGTTATAGTCTTGCATACCGCCTGTAGATGGAATTGAAATTGTTTTACAAACACGTAACCACTCTTAAGATAAGCAAGAGTTTTAAGATAAATAAGAATAGTAAAAATGTTGCGGATTGTAAATGTATATTTATGTGAAACATTGTTTATCTCACTCAGATAGCACGTTCACAATTTATATTCAATCAAAAAGATAAGTGGATTAACCGCCGTAATAATATTAATGACTTAATAATAATACTGATAATGTAATCATTACGCGAAGCTCTACCACCAACTTGACTAGCTTCTGTCGCCTCTTACGACACCCTCTTCTGCCAGCATGGGATTGGGGGAGTATTCTAAGCCGCCCCAATACGGCCAAAAATGTATCCTGTAAGTCACCTGTTAGTGGATACCAAGCCGCGCCGTTAGTGATGCCGTTTTCGAAGCGCTGCGAGCCAGACTTGCAGGAGACGCCGCGCGCCATTTTAGCGTGATTCTTGGAGTACACCAACGACAGGTGACGGAATACGTCGTCGTCCGGCGCGATGGATGGTGTGTGCGCGTAGCTTTGGAACACTACGTTTAGGGGATATGTTGGACAAAATAATATTCATATTAATCATATACCATTTGTGCTCTACTATGTTCAATTTGTTATTTTACATTAAAGTTATTTATTTATTGTGTGTTTCAATTTAAAACAGTTTGTTCAATCTATATGTATAATCTTTAACAATACCTATTTTTAATTTATTTCACGATAAATTTTTACCTTTGTGGGGGGACTCTTAAAACATATAGTTGAACTACAATAAAGACAATTGCCTGGTATTATAAAATGTATACATCGCTAATAATAATAATACAGGAAATAAAAATATATTTTTGACTGCCTTTGTTTGTTATTTTTCTGTTACAAAAATTAACGATCCTCTCAGCATCGGTATATCTTAAGTATGTGTTATTTTTAATTTAACTCTTAATTGATGCCTTTAAAAACATTTATATAAGCTTGAAAATATTAGAAATAGCGTGGAATAGTACGTCACCAGAACATAGTACTGAAGATCTGCAAATTCCTGATTTAGCAGCAATAATGTAAAAAAAGTAATTGGTTAGAAACATCGTGCCACAAATTTAACGAAGAGATAGTTTAGAATAAAAAAGTTTGGGTTAGGTATCTGTATTTTCGATTAAATTTATATTTTTCAATAGTAGTGGATCTTTAAAGGCCAATAAAAGATGACATTTCACGGAAATTGTAAAACTCAGTTAAACGATAGTTAAAATCGCAGCTCGTCCATATCACTATTCGTAGAATTTCGCCCCCAAACGAGGCGAAGAGTCGAGCTAAATTAGGCTAAAATATTGTATAAATATATAATTCGCACCTTTAGAATGAAAGTGACTTAACTCAAAATTCCTGAAATTCCAGATTTTACTATAAATTTACTTAAAAAAGCCTACACTAAAACTCTATGATGAAAAAGAGCCCGAATTATGAGTGAGAAAGGGAAAAAGGGAAAACCTCATACATCAGTCTCTTTTAATTTACTCAAGACCATACATTTTTGAAAACTTTCTTCGTCATTTCCCATAAATTGCAATTTTTGAGTTAAGTCCCTTCCATTCGAAGGGTGCGATATACTATATAAATATTGCACACTTACAAGTCAAAAACTAGTTTCAAATGGGACATATTTATAACAATATATTTCACCTATTTGATCATCATTCGGTTCAGGAGGCATAAAGTGTAACAATGCGTTACGCATGCTGCTTTGTCGGTTTGTTTGTATAGGTAATACTAAATAATATGATATTTATTCAGTGGATTTATATTGTTACATAAATGTAAGTCATGGTGCTATTGATAAGTGCAGTAATATAGAGTTCACTGCTTCCATTTTATTAATATTTCGGCAACGTTCGCATGCCCCTATAAAAGTTTGCTGGAGACATCTATTAGACGCACTGTGTACCCGTGTACATACGTGTGAGGAGTTGTTAATGCTTACTAGAGTTGGGTGTATTGTCGAAGGGATATGACGCGACGAGGGCGCCGCCGTGCAGCGAGCCGGACAGTACGAACTGGATCTTGCTGATCCACTCTTTCACCGCCTCAGTCTCCGGCTGCGGGATCTTCGTGTTCGTTTTGAAGAAGTCGGGGAAGTTGCGATTCAGGTCAAACCGACGAGCGTTGTATCTTTGAGTGAAAGGAAAACACAAAAAACTTTACTTTTGCCTTAAGTTAGTAGGGTCGTAAAAAAGTATAAAAATGGATATACATACACACATCCTTCTCAGCCGATTTCGGCCATGGCGACTGCTTACAACTTTTGAGGTAATGGCGTTTATACATCCTAATATGGCTAATATAGCCGATATTCGCGGTAAACTCGCGAGCACAGTAAGAGCAGGTGATAATGCCGTGGCAAAGTTATAGTTTCTAGCTACTGGTGTTTGGACTTTTATTTCATCGCGCTTGTTATCAAATTCTAGCTGCAAGCTAACTCTTCAAAATGGTCAGTAGTTTTAGTATGCACCAGGTGTCTTCATTCAGGACGCTGCGCTGAGTAACGCAGAGCGTGATCGCGAGTTAGCTGGATGGTCGTTCGAGACCAGTTTCATTGCGGGTGCTTGGTATGCTAATGTTATCGCCCACAATTGACTATAAGTACGAGTAGTTCTAATAAACATTCAAATTGCCATCTAGCTTTACCAAAACGCTCTAGAGTGACCTAATAGAAGATGTTTTGTTCCTTCTGAAGTCTGAATAGAGACTTATTCTCTGCAGTGAGGCGCAAACTCTAATACCCAACCATTATTAATTCGGTCTTTATGTATGATAACAGTAAAGTAACTTTCAGTCGAGTTTAATACCCCCAAATGAACATTAAAACATTAGAAACTATTGCTCCTCTCCCGGTGATAGAATTTAAGATCTTAGCCTGCCACGTTAACGAAGCTGGGATTGAAACACACCACTATGGAGAACTCTCAGATGTGCAAGTTTCCTCACAATGATTTTCTTGATTGAACCAAATGATAATTAATTTCTAACACTTACAAATTTAGAATAATTAAAGATACGCACATGAATCGACGTCGCCTCATCCGTGCCACAACTAGGTTATCGCCGGTTTGACAAATATTATTAGTAATTTAGTTTTTCTAATTCAAAATAGAAATCCTACTGCATTGTCCATATTGTTTGTAATTATTAATAGGGGGACGGAAAAGATATCAAAATTTTTTCGACTAGGATGATCATCTTTGTCTCAGCAAAATTGTACAGATAAGAACGTGGCGTACCATCTATACGTCCCTTGTCCCGGTATGAAGTCGAGCCATTTTTGAAAAGTATTTCAAAAAAAGATTAGAAGTGGGTGCTGTACAATAATCCTGAACGAAAAAGATTATGGCTTTCTTCTGGAGAAACACCTGTTCCGACACCTCGACCATCACGGTCGGTCTTGTTTGTGTGTCCTGTGATTTTTATTGAATCATACATACACTATGAATTGCCTGAACATCGTTCCGAATGAAACAACAACAACAACAACAAACAACGTACAAAAACCGTTGGTTTTGGTCAGTAACAAATAAAGAATCTTTCAACACAATACTACGAGGCCTCAACCTGCAAAACTAACACAGGAAAATATAAGTGAGTTTGAGTTTGAGTGGAACTTTTACCTCATTCACCTTATTCATTAGATCTCGCATGGTCGGATTATCACTTTTCACTTGGAAAACTTTTTCAATCATAAATCGAAGGACTTTATAAAAAAGGGAATCGAACAATTGCCTTTACGCTGGCAAAAAGTGTTAAAAAATTATGGAAATTATTTTGTTGATAAAGATTGAAGAATTTTTAAATAATTACATGTTTTTCAGCAGATGAAAACATTTTGATTACTTTTCGACCGTCCTATGACATCTGTATAATTACTTTATAAATCAACTTTCAATTTGAAATGACTAAAGTATAAAGTTTTTGAAATGTTGTTGTGAACGAACGCAACACATTAGATGCATGCAATTTATTCAGTAGTGTGTTTGTATAATAGTTCTAACTTTTCGTCGCGCTGTTTTGTTCATAGTGTTGAAATAGGGAAAAAATAAATTATCGTTTCGGTCTGTGCACCGTTATGAAACAAAATGAGATCACACCTGCCGATCACCGTGTCGCACTGGCCTTCGCGAGATATGGAGAATCCGTCAGGGTTCATCGAGGGCATGAGATGTATTCTTGTGTTATCCAGCAACCATTTGATGTACGGGTCTGACTCGTATGAAGTCACTAGATGCTGTAATAATTAGGTAAAATAATAAAACGTTAAAACTCAATTATTTTTCTATGAGATACTTCGAAGTTTGTCTCGATTCGAAGTATGAGACTTCGAATATGGTGTTAGTATATTGAAATCATTACTATGCTGTTACACTACCGGTCAAAAGTTTGAGACCACTAATAAAAGATTTTTGTTATTAGTAAATATTCTTAAAATATTGGTGATAAAAAGTAATCTGCACACCTGCATATTCTATTGTTTTTAAAGATTGCCTAAAAGCGAATTCTTTTGTATATAAGCCAAGTAAAGGGCCATAAACCAGCATTGTTTCCAAACTGCAATGTGAGCCGAAGAAGAGCTAGTCCGATAATCGATTGTAAAAATTTTATTACCTCATTACCGCAGCTGACACTTCGTTTTTTTTTACATCATCTTACAATGCGATTGTTCTATATTTTTAAAATATGTTTTTAAGTTTATTTTAACCCGATATTTTCATGGTTATCTACGAATATCCGCTGTTAGTCTGATTTTGTGATTCCTACAGTCAAGTCGTCTCTAAAATGGGAAAAGTTTGCGAAATTAGTATCGAAACGCGATCTGCCATCGTTGTTCTCTATAATGAAGGCAAATCTGAACGTGAGATTGCATCTCAACTCAAGTTATCAAAGACTTGTGTTTATCGCACTATTGTGCGGTACAAACAAACTGGCAGTAATCAAGATCGTCCGCGCTCCGGGAGACCAAGAGCTACGACTTCTAGTGAAGACAAATTTATTGTGATAACCAGCAAGCGAAACAGACGCCTAACAGCCCCAGAAATCCGCGTTGAAGTCAACAAATCTCGGGAAAAACCTGTGTCAGTGTCTACAGTGAAAAGACGATTGCGAGACGCCAAGTTGTATGGTCGCGTTGCTGTTCGAAAACCTCTTCTAAAACCGCAGAATAAGAAAAAACGGTTGCAGTGGGCCCTAGCCCATCGAGACTGGACCGAAGAAGATTTCAAAAAAGTACTTTGGAGTGACGAATCTAAATTTGAAATATTTAGTTCAAAAAGAAGAATTTTCGTTCGACGTTTCGCCGAAGAAAAGATGATGCCACAGTGTGTAGTCCCGACTGTCAAGCATGGTGGCGGATCTGTTATGGTCTGGGGTTGTTTCTCAGGCTATGGGACTGGAAATCTGGTCCAAATTAAAGGAATTATGAAAAAGGAGGAGTATAAAGTAATTTTGGAGAAAAATGCTATTCCCTCCGGACTAAAGTTAATCGGCAAAGGATTTATTTTCCAACAAGATAATGATCCAAAGCATAGTTCAAAATTATGTAGGGGCTATTTAGACGAGAAACAGTCAGAAAAAGTGTTGGAAAACATGACATGGCCACCCCAAAGTCCCGATCTTAACCCCATAGAGCTTTTGTGGGAAGAACTTGACCGAAACGTTCGGGAACAATGTCCTTCTTCACAGCAGGCCATGTGGAATGCCTTAGAAGACAGCTGGAAGAATATCTCGCAAGAGACAATAAATAAGTTAATTGCTCGCATGCCAAGATTGGTAAAACAAATAATAAAATGCAAAGGAGGATATTTTGATGAAAAGTCTGTGTAAACTCTATTGTTTGTATTTTTTTAGTAATTTAGTATTATCTTTTGTATTCGTAATTTTTTAATTTTAAATAATGTGTATAACATGGAAATTAAAACTGTATTTCATAATGATTTAAATATGTTGACTTTTATATGTTTTCTTAATTTTTTTATAGTGGTCTCAAACTTTTGACCGGTAGTGTATATGTAAAAATGTGAGGGTCAAATATATTATAGCCACGTAGAGACCAATACGAGATTTCTTCAACCTTCAACGGGATTCAATAGATACATGACATACAAATAGTACAAGATAAAAGATCTGTACTCGATTGGTCACCCACTGAAGTGAAGCTCATTAAAGCTTGAATTAAGGCTAACTACTCAAAGACGCATAAAGATTTTATATTATATGTAATTTCTGTGGTATTATGTAAATACTACTGAAAAGCAGAAGATACCTACCTGGATAAGATGTAAAAGCAGCTCGCGGCCCACTGCCTCGTTGCCGTGAATGTTGGCCACATATTTGACGTCCGGTTTACCGATCATATGCTCGTACGGGGACGCCGACACCACCATTACCCAGAGATCCCGACCTAATAAATAGCAAGTTCCTTCTTACTTTAGTCATTGGGTTGGTTGCATTATACTTATGCAATTTTTATTATCGTTAATTATTTAATTATTATCGTTGTCTCTCAACTAACGTGTGGTAAGAATTAAATAGAAACTCACGGAGAAATGGCTATGTAATCGTACTTATAATGGTAAAATTCAGGCAGCAATGTGTAAGATGTATTAAAGCCGGAGCCAAGTAATAAACTTCTTTCACTACTATGTTTAAGTATTTTCTCGCGCTATATTGCTTTCGTTAATATTGTTTATTATTATTATTTCGTTAATATTAATAGTGATATGACTATCATGGGAAAAATTGTAATAACCTACTGTTCTTGTGTCGGTGCATAGTTTGTACTAGCCAATCAGTGGTGAGCGCGTACTCGGGTATCGAAGGGTAAATTAATTCTATTTGCAGTAAATATGTACACAAACATCAAGTTTTCCCATAGTTTACCTTGGACAGATTTTCCGATAGAGTACAGTGCAGTTAAGGCGGGGTAGCGGGCGGACACGGCGCGAAGATATCTGGTCATTTGCTCGTGATCGTGGTACTGAAATTCCAGCTCGGGACTGTCTCTCGACTTTAATTCGCCTATATTTATAGATGCCTCCTCTTCTGTTAAGAAATTAATCATTGTTTATGAAAACTAAAGATTTTGCATTGTTCGAGATCATGGCACACTATTAATCAATTTGATTTTTCCGATACCCCTCATATAAATATAATATACTATGTCGTATGACAAATTATTAAGTAATTATTGATAATTTAGTAATGAAATGTTAAATATAATTTTAAACCTATATTTTCGATTAAACATTATACTAAAGTGAATACTTCGAAAATGCATTTTTAACAGACTTTAAAAAAAGAAAAGGTTTTCAATTCGTTTTTTTTTTAACGTTTTTTTACCTCAGAACTTCGTCATTTACTAGCCGATTTGGAAAATTCTTTTTTTGTTTGAGAACGTATACTTCCCGTTTGATTCTATTTAAATTTGAAGAAAGAATTGCACCCCTGAGGATGAAAAATAAGAGATGAAGCCAAGAAATTCAACTTCTTCAAATTAAAGGATTTAGTTGGGTTAACACATTGATTACTGGAAAGACAACTTTAGGGACATGAAATAGTATACAGCGGTAATATTACTAAAAATATTGGGGCTTTCAATATTAGAATAATATCATCTAATTTTAACCTTTCAGTATTTCTATTTATTGAATATGAGAACGTTAACATAATAATACATACTTAAATAACATATGAAATATTATTTAACAGATAACTCTTGTGTATCCACATATGCTTACCTGATAGATATCTAAGGTCAGACTGAGCCTGACCGCGCACAGCACCGAGGACAAACAGTACCAACAACGCTACCATTTTGTTGTTCATTGTGTTTTTCATCTATAAATTACAAGTAAGGACTATTTAATACATAACTTAGAGTTGGAAAAATATTTTTATGCAAGTAGGCTAATTAATATTAGCGAATAGGTATGTGTAGGTCGATATTGCGGATTACTTCAATCGTAATTCAAGTTTAAACAACATCAAGTGCAATCCGAAGTTATGCACAAGTGACAAAAGTAAGTTGTTGTTAGCGATGTATGTACGGCGTTTGATGACCACTAACTCGAATGATCTTGACCCTGCTTGCGAGCGGGGAATCCCGGGTTCAATTCCGGACGGGGAATACATTTATTTATTACTGGCACACCTCCCTCGCGGCTTGGCCTGCGAAATATGTTTGCGCTGCGTTACAAATTTGTAGGGATCTCTAATTTTTTGAAAACAAAATATGGCCCATGTTACTCGCTTTCGAGAAGTAAACGAATTTTCAAAATTAATCCATAATTTTTTAAGTTCATCCATTACAATCAAACATACAGAAGTACATTTTTTCTCTTTATAATATTATTATAGATTTATATATATTATTAATATATTTATATTATACAGATAAATGTTTGTTCTCGGGTCATGGGTGCTTGTGACGCCCTATTTGTGTACGTCTATACAACCCGCAACACAGGGAATCCTAGTGTATGAACGTTTATTTATTTACTAAACCTTCCGGGGTTTTTATACGAAGATGCGACCAACGAATTTTGAATTTTGGGCTATTAAACATTCTACAAATTTGCTACAAATATGTACCAAGAAAGATTGTATAGATTTATTAAAGATTGTATAGATAGAAGATAAAGTATTGTATAGATAGAATTCCTCATCTCGACAAGGATTAAAACAACACACATCATCCCCATTTCCCTCCGGGATATGCTCCAGGACTTCCAAGTTACTTTGCAAAGAACAGCAGCGCGCATTAAATAGCTAAGAGCACCTATTTCTTTTGACGGTTCCATTTCGCATTGTTGTTTTAGATGTTATTTAAAAATTATTTTTATCAGAATTTCTGTTTGAACAGAGTACCTACCTATTTCATATTATCTGATGTTATTATACCGAGTGAGTTTAGGTTTTTCAGCTATGAATAAATGTTAATGATATTTTCCTTAAGCTAACACGCTGTTCCGTAGTGAACATAAGTCACTGACGTGACACCAGCCATAGAAATACCCAATGACGATAATATATTTAACTTGTTTACTGCTCTATAATGCACGACTATGCGCCCTTTTGTCATCGTACTATAGTTGCATTTGAGATATTTTTTAAGGTGGGCTTTTGTTTTTTGGACGAACTGTCCATAACCGGTCCTATTTGGAGGTCACTGGGTTAGTGGACCAACCCCGTGTGCTACTGCATCTCCAGACAAACGTTGTTAGTACTCTGTAGAACTTGTTTTTAATAACACACAAACCGTTTGTTCGACTATCAGAATTACGTAATGTCGTAAATATCTGTTATATTTTTTTATTGTAAGCCATATCTCAATATTTATCCGGAAGGTTTTTGCCATTCAGCTCATTTTTAAAATTGAATCAGATGTGTTAATTAATTAAGTAATTATTACTAAATTACTTAACTTATTTAGTAACTAATACTAAACGGACTGACAATTTGAAGAGGGGAATGATCTACACAGAGGTAAAACGATCCGTGAGTATTTTAATTTCGCCTGATACTATCCACTTTCCTTCCGCTGTTTGGCAATGACATGTTGACCCTGTTGTCATAGTCGAACAAAACGTTTTGTAGCTTATTATATTTGAGTTCTCCAAATTCCGTTACTAATCCGTTATTTTATAAATTTAATAGCGATAAAGCCATCTCCTATCTACATATATGTAAGCAGGTCAATTCGTGAAATAAATTAAAAATCAAAAGTAGTATGTATCGGTATTGTTCACATTAAACATTGGTGTGTTCAATCAACAAACAATGCAGCGCACTTTTTGTTTTGTGAAAGTTTTACACTGTGATTTGAATAAATATGTATGTGTGTACCTATCTCGATAACAATAATAATGTCTCCTTTTACTTCAGTGACGACACTGCTGTATAAAAAATATGATGAAATGATATATAAGCCATACATACCATAAAGATATATATAAACCAGTGAGTCGGTGTAACGCCCTATCCCATGCTTGACAAGATTTACTTGTAGATTAAGTGACAGATTTCCCTTTTTCAGAACAGATGGGAAACCACCAGAGGGACAAACATTTGTATTAATATTTGTATTACCAACTTATTATTTATGATAGTTAATTGTCGGTGTTAATATAACTTATTTTATGCTATTATAAATCGTAATTGCTATAAGAGAACACTTAATCTTAATGCAGTAGGTACGACTAGGTACGTATCAAAAATTAATTAAACAGGTTTAACACGTAAAGTTGTCATGAAAATTGCTAAAGCAGTTTTTAATCTCAGTTAATTTTGTAATGTTATTTTATACTGTCTCACATATATAAACGACATATAAATGCATTTTATGATACACTGATCAGGAAAAACTCCAGCATGCCTACTTGTTTCTTGTTTTACAAGTTTCGAGATACAAACCGCCGTGTTTTACCCACAACAAAAAAAAATATGAAAACTTACCATAATAAGAGGACGGACAATGAATCCAATGCTAAATGCAAATAAACCTTAACTTTGTCATTTGGGAGGTCTTAGCAAATTTACGAGATATCTGATGTAAGTAGTGAGCGAGTTTATCGTAACTTCGACACCGGGGAATGGTTCGAGGACACCTAGAAGTCCTGTCCAACGAGCGGACGAGACTGTACTGGCGACCGGGCCGTGCAGCCGCTGGTGTTAAGCATGGCCATCGGCATCATCTGCGTCATCCAACCGACACACGACTGTAAAGTACTTTCTCTCGCGGCATCTCTACTAAAACTAAACGTAATTCCAAGGCATAAGGTTTAATTCTTCTGTTCCCTGTGAGTAAATCTAGCTGTAGCGCATTTTCTTCCCTGCAACGCAGGATATACGTGTGAGTTTCAATGTTATGGCGGGGCGTTCCATGCGATGACGTAGCATTCCCGCCATCTCTGGCACTTTTCCCGCTGATAGTTTCTTTTTCAAGTACCGATCTGATATTTTATGCGAGAATAAATAAATAAATATAGTAACAAATGTTTTCAATATTAAATGAAATTACCTAACTTGATATTGAATATTATAAATGTAGAGAAACAGCACATTTATTTATGTCATTTTTTTCATCAATATTTTAATTGTATTTATTTAAATGTTTTACTTTACCGTAAATAATGTTTTTTTTTCTGTTATAGAGATCCAATATTAGTTAAAAGTAAACGTTGAACGTTCATTTATTCATATCTCGCAATTAGGTCATATTTGCCCCGACCGGGAATCGAACTTGAGACCTCTCCGCTGTGTCTCGCGTATACCAACTGGGCTGGGCTATTGGGTCCTTAGATACCGTGTTCAGTAAATTGTTGATAGTTCATAGCTTCCTGATTGGTATAGTTCACGTAGGATAAGCAAGTTGCTTAATACAACGTGTGGTGAGGTTGTTGCCAGGCTCTCAGGCTTAGCATACAATTTGAATAAAGTAAAAGGTAAATCAATTGTAATGCGCCCTCATTTCGTTTCAGATAACCTATGAATTTTCTATGTTTACAAATAGCACCTGCACCCGAAACGCTTATGATTAACTTTATCAGGCATTTAATAAATTTCATATTTGCCCCATTTTATTGTTTTAGGGATTGGTTTTCTTAGTTTTATGATTAAAACACATATTAATTCCCTGCGACAGCTGTACAAAAACAATCAAAACTTTGTTGAGTACCTTGTTAATCGAATAACCGTACCAATTTTTATGGGAAATAAAGCTATTTCTAAAGATGAAAAATATCCTAGGTTATCCCTACTCATGACAAAAGTAACAAATGTATCAAGTATCATATTCAGCGGTTTCTACATAATAGGTGTGCAAATGTTAAGATAGACAGACACACATAAATAAAAAAATTCTAGCCTGTATATGCATAATAAAGTCTACCTACATTTAAATTAAATAAAAAAAATATAGTCGACTGATTGGTCTCCGCCTCAGTTTTATTATTACAATAGAATTTCATGGCATCCAATATCGTATTTCGAAGTATTATGGATGGCTCTGAAGCTTTTGAGCGGATTTCCCTCTCCGATTGCGGACTGGGATATTGCTGATTTCTTCGAAATATCTCCACACTGAAAGTCCAGCGCATGAGTTTCTCCGACGGGAGTAAACATGTAGTCGTCCTTCGCGGCAGCGACTAGTTTTCGGTGTCCATCTGATATTCCCAGCGTGTGTAGGACCGTGTCTCGGACGCCTACAATGGTGGTATCAGTATAATATATCCTTGCGGTGACTATTGGGTACGGCGGGCTTACATATTACATACCTACCCATCGGTATTCTCTTACTTGTATCGTGACCAGTTTGTATAATTAACAATATCATGAATGAAACACAGTTGAATTTTATTTTTATGTAAGTGTCAACAAAGGTACAACGACACAGGTAAGCGAGTAGTACAATCAAAATTTATTTTAATTCATTTACACCTCGCTAGTACTCATATAAATATATAAACATCGTTCATAGCGTTATAACAATCTATACTTAATATTATAAGGAGAAAGTGCCAATTTCGTAGGTTTTTGTATAAGTATATGCAGAAAATAACCTCCGAAAAACGGCACCTATTTGAAATCTGAAAAGTACAATATTCCGGAGTGTATGTGAGTAATAATTCATTCTTGACCCCGAGCGATGTCGAGACGGGCCGCTAGTATAAATAAGCCAAAGAATACTACTACCAAACGTAGTTAACAGAATCGTCGAATGTTTGTGCTTCAACAATATTCTCATACACCAAATGAGTATTTAATTTTTAAACTTGTTTGTAAATATTGTATTTGTAAAACTTGCAACTCTACTGCGGAATATACATGTCGTGGTGCCTGTGTGATTTGATAATATATGGGGCGCACTAAAAGTTTCCAGATTCAATAATAAAAACATACTATTATTAGTCAAAAATGAATTTATTGTTTCTCAAAATATTCTCACTTTGCGTCAATGCACTTTTTAATTCGATTGAACCAATTTAGAAAACATTTGTGTCACTCCTGCGTGGTGACGACAGATACATGTTTTTCATACTCTTCGACAGCCTCTTTTGGTGATGAAAACCGTTGATCGCATGATTGGTTATTGATTTTTGGGAACAAAAAAAATCACACCGTGCCAGGTCAGGACTGTATGCTGGATGACTCATAAGTTGTACGTTTTTCGCCTCCAAAAACTCATTTGTCTGTCTAGCTGTGTGGAAACTTGCGTTATTGTGGTGCAAGATAATACGGCACTTATCGTTATTTTCACGGAGTTTGTCAATAATTTCTGGTAAACAAATGATCGTCTACCGGTCACTTTTCACGGTGCGACGATCTTCTAAAGCAACAGTCGCCACTTGTCCAGTTTTATTTAAAAAAGAAGCAATCATCCGCTTCGAGGTACTTTTCACGCGCGCCACTTTGGTTGGTTTCGGCTCATCTCGAAAGACCCATACGCTCGATTGCTGCTTTGTTTTGGGATCGTAGCTATAAATCCATGTTTCGTCACCTGTTACTATGTCCCTCAACAAATTTCAAGCCCCTTCGTTGTATCTGGCAAGCATAGCAGGGCACCCAGTGATGCGATCCACTTTTTGAGCATCAGTCAAATTGTGTGTGATCCATCGAGAACACAGTTCTCTCACATCCAAATGTTTGTGTAGGATTGACTGTATCTGACTCATTCATATATCCAAAGATGTCCGGATCTCATGGTAGGTCACATGCCTGTTTGTTTCGATCATACGGCGAACAGCATCAATGTTTTTGTGGTTCACAGCGGTGCACGGGTGACCTTCACAATTTCATCATGGAAATTGACATAACCGCGTTTGAATTCTGCAAACCAGCTATAAATAGTTGTCTTCCATGGCGCTTCTTCGGCAAAAGCAGACTGAAGCCGAACGAGGCTCTTCTGAGCTGTCAAATTGTAAAAAATCATTCAACGAAAATTTTCCAATTTAAATCCATTTTATGGTAATAATCACGAATTTTTTAAACGTCATACTGAAAACAATTGACAATCTGATGAAACAACTTGTGTTCTACAGCTAAAGTGTTCCATTTTTAAATGTAGTAATAACTTTTTAAATATTGTTTATGTAAGTGGCCACTTCCGGAATCTTTTAGTTTGACCTATGTATCATGAGACTATCGATTGCGTATCGATAATGCCATAAATTCCTCACGTTTTATGCTTTCGTTTAGGTTTTTTTTACTTTTCGTATAGTTGAATAATTTTGTTGCTTATTGAATGTGTCAACAACAACTTTTGGTCAAATTACCTGAAGTATAAAATTAAGACAGATTTTTATTCGCTGCTAGAAGCATTATTAAAGTCCCCTTCTTGTAATTAAGGAGGCCTGGTGCACATTGTAACACGCTAAGTACGGATAACAAAAGGTGATAGTGGCCTTTCAGTGTCGGTTTTAAATTATAATGCCACTCTAATTTTAATATGGTATATACAATTACGTCTACCAAGCCAATACGTATTAAAGGAAAATAGTAATTCCACATTTCTTATCTGAGAGGGAGGGATCGAGCTTTTAATAGATTGGAAGAAACGTTGCAGCTTGCTATGAAACTACACTTTACACAGTAAATTGTAGGTACCGTAATTTATTGTACCGTAATGCGCATATTATCCGCAACAAACAGAGAAGTAAAGACAACAATACAATACAAATACTACTTACACCCCAAAAACTGTACGTGCTCAATATACTTAAATACTACATACATACAATACAATACAATAATACAGTATAATTAAATGCCTGAAGGTTAGGTTAGAATACGAGGGCTGCCTTTAAGTCGTGTCGTTTGCAAACCTCCCGCGATTATTAAAAAAAAACATATGGCTTTTTCATCTTTTTAAATTTAAAATTTGAAAACAAAAGAATGTTTTTTGATTAGTCGAATAGTCATATTGTAGCGTCTGTTCAAAGGTGACAAGTCGGTTGTAAAAATGGAAACTTTGAAACGGGATTAACGCGACTTCAGTGCTTTGAGGAGATCACTTATGTGTTTAGCGATGCAGCACCATATCTTAGGACTGCAGAAAGCTGGTATTTAGAATTTCAACATGGGCACTCTACCCTCAGTGACAAGACACGTGAAGGTCGTCCAAAAACCGCCATGACGCAAGAGAATGCCGACACCGTGCGGCAGATAATCGTCTAAAATCGTCATGTGACATGCCGTGAAATAGAGGCATCCGTGGGCATTTTAGGGACTAATATCCAAAAAATCCTGCACGAGGAACTTGGCGTAAGAAATTTGATCTCTCGTTGGATACCACATTTGCTTAGCGACGACCAAAAAACAGCCCGCGTTACATGATGTCGCAAAACTCTGCAGCGATTCAACCGAGGAGAGTCAAAACACGTTTATGATATGGTTAGTGGTGACGAGTCTTGGATATATGCTTACAATCCAGATTCCAAGTAGCAGTCAACTGTCTGGGTCTTCTAAGATGAGCCAAAACCGACTAAAGTCATATGTTCACGGAGCACTTAAAAAAAGGTTTGCCTCGTTTGTGGCAAAGGGTGGTCACGTCGCCACTATTGTTCTAGAAGATCGCAAGACGGTTAAGGCTGACTGGTATACCACTGTTTGTTTGCCACAAATCATCACAGAGTTTCGAAAAACCAACTCAAGACGTCGTATGATATTGCACCATGACAATGCAAGTTCGCACACCGCCCGCCAATCTAAGATGATTTAGAGCACCCGAAATGTCGAAATTTTAAAACCCCCGCCTTACAGCCCTGACTTGGGCCCTAACGATTTTTTTACATTCTCCAAAATTAAGCAATCTTCGTGGTCAACGTTTCAGCTCACCCCAAGAAGCTGTTGACGCATACAAATCGGCCATTTTGACTACGCCCACTTCGGAATGGAATAAATGTTTTATAAACTGATTCGAACGCATGCAGAAGTGTATTAAATATCGCGGAGAATTCTTTAAAAAACAACAAATGGTAATAATCTATTACATTGTCTATACTTATTTCAAACGACACAACTTAAAAGGCAGCCCTCGTACGTGTAAATCGATCTATCTCAGTGAAGTAAATATTCACGGCTGAATAACTAGGGTTAGTTACGTTACACAGCTTGCTATAACTACGTCGGTTGGTGTATTTTCGAAGTCCAAGGTTCAATAATAATAAAATATAAATCGGACTACTATTAAATTAAACTAAATCGAATGTAAAAAGCATCATTAATATTGATTACAATATAATCACAGAAATTATGCCTGTACAATGCAGACGATTTGCTAATTTCATAGTTTTTGAAATAAAAGCAATAACTACTTGAGCAACTTCGACGTCGGGTTCGATGAAAACTGTGGGTGCAAACATAATTTTGTTTCCTGTTTCGATATAAGAGGAAATGTCACAACTGTCACTATGAAAAAAAAAAAAATTGTATCATGTAATAGAGCGATTTCTTTTGATATCGTATTACTAGTAATATTACTAATGTTTTTATTTAGTGCTTAAATTGCTCCCCGATATTAAACCTGATTATTAGAATCTCTTTATTTATAATCCACATAGTCATTGCGTCACCTATATATATCAAAAGCAACATTTATTTTTCCTCTCAGTTAATTCCGATAAAATCCTGTGTAATAAACAAAAAACACGGCAGTGTAGTCAATGAACCGATAACAGTTCTGTTTTTTTACCAGAGTACCAACACATACATACATTTTGAAGGCAGTGGTCACTAAATTCCAGGTTGACAGCATGCTTTGCTGTTTGCATATAAAATAATATTAAAACTATAACTAAATTTTTAATAAAATGCAGTAGGTACATTGGTATCAGATAAATTATTATTTTAATTCTTAATTTTTTCAATTACATTTCTATATTGAGTAAATGAAAATGATCATACATTACACGTTTGTTTTTACGTCCAACAAAAAAAGGTGGGGATTTTTTCGACTGTATGTTTTTTAAGATATCGATGGGCGGGGCTGACCACTTACCATCACGGCTCTTATAAAACAGGCAGTAATAGAAGGTTCTTTGTAATTAATAAACATGTAGACAGAAATTTAAACTCCTAGTTGAATTTACCGTCAATTATAATAGTGATTACTCCACATCGGATGCTTATTTACTGCCTTTATATAATAATTAATATTCATAGCGACCTAGAGACCAATAAATATAATTAACGAATACGCTCATGTTTTTCTTTCGTTTCAAATAGCAGCCGTAGGGAGGTGTTACATACGGAAAAATATGGTTCTTCTAAAAATAGGTTTACCTAACAACGCAAGAAAATGTTCCTGCCCTTCTGTATTAATTTATAAGGTAACTTTAAAGAAAGTTAAATCACGTCAAACATAGCAATTGTAGATTGTGTTACAAAATATTTTAGTTGATTGTTAAATAATTATTTTCATTACATGTTCACACACTGACATCGACCGCACTAGGATTCCCTATGATGCGGGCAGCATGGACGTACCCACGTACGACATCACTAATGCCCACGACCCATGAACAAACTTTTATCTGTCAGATAAATGTGTGCCCTGGCCAGGGGTCGAACCCGGGCCCTTACAGTCACTACCATCTAGGCTACAGAGACGTCAAATAATTAAGTATTTAAATACCATTAATTGTTGTTCACACAATTTCAATTAATTATTGTTCACTATAAAACCTTAAAGAAAAGATTACATAAGTAGACTTAATTCCCAAAAGCATCCTTTACCAGTGAAACTTGTATCTTGCCGAAGAGGATTCCCTTAGAGATCTCTTTAAAGAAATTGGTATATTAACTGTAGCATCACAATATATTTTAGATAATATTATGTACGTTAAAAAATACTCTGATAGTTTTCTTAGGAAGAATAATGTTCACAGTATTAATACTAGGTGTAAGGCTAAACTGATTGTTCCAAATTTCAGACTAAGCAGAACTGATGGCTCATTCATGGGTAGATGTGTAAATATTTATAATAAAATTCCATTAAAATTGAGAGAAATGCCTTATTGTAAATTTAAAACTCACGTCAAAGGCGTTCTTATGCGGAAAGGGTATTTATTACAAACTTGATGATTATTTTCAGGATAAGACTGCTTGGACATGAGTTTAATGTTAAGCCAGTTTAAGTGCGTTCTGTAACTGTGAGTAGGAAAAAAATCTCCCGGGATTTTCTTGCCGCTTCTTCTTCCGGGACCACTCACAGTAGGGATTTGTTGAAGCGATGGCGTAGTTTGACGTTCGAAAAGTGTTTGTAAAAACCAACTTCGAATAAAATATTATTTCATTTCATTTCATTACAGTTGTATTATGTACATGGGTGTAAAGCCCGATGATTCAAGCTTTGTCTTAACTACGAGTATATAATATAATAGCAACTCCTCGTGTCGCTTCGGGCAAAATAGTCTATAGTCCCATTTGCCGTTTAACATCATAACTGAAATATCAGAAAAAGCCTTGCATTGAAATAATAATAATATATAGCATCCACTACACCAATTCAAACTTAACATCGCCTTGATATTTATTCATGGATGGATTGCAATGAAACAAACTTTTAGTATTAAGTGACGCTTACTGCAATACATTAGTGAAAACCAAAACGAAATCGGTTAAGTCGTTTCTGAGCCGTGTATGACAAACATACAAAAATTCTAATAACTATTGTTTTGGCTTCTATTGCTTTAATAAAGACCCGTAATAATGTTTTTTCTCATATATCGTTCATGTACAGAAAGCGATCAGTTAGAATTTTATTATTAGAACATAGATATATATTTCTGATAGTCAGTATATAGTTTACAATAAAGTGTATTAATAAATTGTATCTTAATAACATTTATGCATATAGCGAGGTGATCCTATCACAAATGTAACTAACGTAAAAAAGGATGTTGTAGGCACACACGCGAATATTAAACAAATAGAAGTGTTATTTGCAAATCGTATAATATTAAACGTAGTGTAGATATGAGTGTCTATGCTTTGCTTTCCCACGGAACGTAGCGTTCGCGCCGGTTCTCCGAGTAATGTATGCACGCTCCAGTGCGGTGGAAAGCAGTGCAATTTGAGATAATAAATATGTAGTCAGTGAAAGACGTATCATGACAAATGTTACTCAATCTAATGTAATTCTGCACCATACGTGTGATTGTCTCCAATTTTTCAAATATTACTTTTTAAATTTAATTCGTACTTTCTCTCAAATTCGTGTACTATCGAAAGTGTATATTTAAAAAAAGGCTCATCGCCTTCAAATACTGTAATTAAACCCTAAACTACTATACTATTTCACTTATGAAAAGAGCCGACCACGTCTGACCCTTCACGAAAAAAGTAGGCACATGTCGTTATTTTTCCTTTAGTTTTTAACCTGTCCATTTCGTTATAAGTTTCCGCTAGGTTGCGCTACAGCCCGTCATGATATATTTTACACAATTGTGCACTGTCTTGTAACTCACGCTAGATAGCGCTGTAGCACATTAACTTCTATACCACACAACGGTTTTCCAAAGAGATTGTATATGGGTTATAAACAAACTATTTTAACATTACTTACTTTTTTGCAACTTAACATCACTGGGAATACAGGAGCTAATAGAAAATGGCAACCACACCTACAGCAACCACTCAAGTCGTCATCCTAACGCAGCAAGGGTTGCGTCAGCGTATTATGGCTCGACAGCTTCATCTGAGCCAGTCGTGTGTCTCGAAGGTATACAAGGGAATTGAGGGGACAATTCAGGGAGACTGGAAACTTAGTCCGGGGACCAGGATCTGGACGACAGCGATGCACTTCGGCGAGAGATGACCGATTTATTGTTGATATATAAACAATATATAGATTCGGCTCCGTTAATTTTAATTTTTATAGATGTGTTGCTTACAAATATTGTTTTACGCATTGACAGCTGACGGATCACCTGATGGTAGGTCATCGCCGCCGCGTATTGTCACAATGGGTTGCTGCCCGATTAATAAAAAATGTATTATTAAGTCACCAAGTTTACAGGAACGTAACATTGTGAAACTTTGATATTTTTAATACAATAATTTGAATTTATCTAATTGGAATATTATTAGTTATTGATAGATAATCAAAGGAATTATAATAAATACAAAGCATGAATCTCTTCGTATAATTGGGAAAGTGTATAGTGTAATTACTCCACACTGATTCTTCAGATCAGAATTATCCTGATCCTTCCTCCTGAACAAATCAGCGTTGCTTATCTCTCAACTAAAATTCAAATTCAAAACCCTTTAATCATGTGGGTATTCTGTAAATACACTTATGCCCGTCATTTTTTGCTTCTACTACCAACGTTTATGTATTGTGCGTATATAGTCTTGTAGTGATAGCTGTTAGGTCTTTGACTATTTATTATTATTGACCCAGTATTACTGTCATAAAGCAAGTTACTTTAAGTTTAGATTTAAGCTTCAGTGACGATTTCCAAAATGAAACGATTGGGCTATGGGTGAAAGAAATAAGTATAAATATGAACGGAATCAGACCCTAGGCCTGCTTCAGATTTGTTATGTATTCTATATATATTTGGTGTTTCCATTGAACGTCAGTAGACCGTACGCATTTTATTGTAATGCTCCTATAGAGCTACTTTACCTCAGTGCTAGAGTTCCCAGTTCGGTTTGGGAACAAAGGGAAGATAACCCCTTCACAGTATTCTTAACCAGAATAACCCTTAACATTATAATATTCTCAACGCGAAATCAGCTCTGTAATCAGTAAGATATTAGGGAGGTCATATTTTAAAACTCGTTAAGTTTTCCTTATAAAAAATAATGTTAAAATTAAATAATTATTAAAGAGTAAACTTAAAATACATTAGAACTGTGGTATTGTCATCATCTTCAACCCAGACACTATAATACTCAAGAAAACTGTACATGACATTCGTGGCACATTTAAACAGACTAAGAATAGAGAAAAACATTCACACAACACACTCTAGAAGTGTGGAGATGCATTGAGCGTCACGACAACTACATATACAGCTCGTTTACTTATGTATAGCACCCGAGACTGGCAAACTGTAAGATATACGTGATAAAAATAAAAGTCATTATCTCGATGTGATGTAGCATTTGTAAGGAATTGTAACCTTGAATTGTTAGTACGTGCTTAATCTGAGGGGCGAAGAAGTGGAGAAGAACGCAAATTAGTGAGCGGGAAGGGTGAAGGCCGGGTTAGGTGCAGCGCCTAGCGCGATGGCGGGGAGCAGTATCGATCGCAGGCGCCCGGGGGCGAGGGCGCGAGCCTGCGCGCGCCGGTCCGACGGCGCGGACTCTCGCGGACCCTCGCCTCGCATTACGTAACGCAACACGCACAGGACGGCGCACAAACAATGTGATTTTATTTTTCTTCGATTTTTCTACTGTTTTTGATTATACAGTTTTTTAGAGTTAGCTAGTATTGTCATAATTCGTAGGTGTCGCGCGACAATTTTTGTTTGCATCTCGTTTTTGGTGTTTAGTGTAGAAAATATCTCTTCTATTTGATGTCGGAGTGATGTTTCGAGTATTTTTAAGTGAACTTATAGCCCAATAACAATTCTTATTAACTATAATTAGGAATGATTGTATAAATTCTAAAAATAAAATTTAAAGGTTAAGTGGATGATCATTCTATTAAGTTTTGAAATAGCTATTTAATTGTATTGATTTAAAAAATATGTCCACCCGGGTGAGGACGGCTTTATAGCCACTGCGAAAATGATTACCCAAGTATTAATATCATGAAAATTTGATATAAATTTTCGTATTTTTGGCGGGTAAAACTTACGGAAATATGACAACTGGTAAGTAATTTTCTTATTTCTATTTATACTATGATTTTAATAAAGCTATAGCTCTGTATAATATTCCAAATTATTGATTTCAACGAATACTTTAGAAACCTATTGAGCTTAATAAGAGTAAGTGAGATGTCATTAATAAATAATTAAAACTAAAATCCGCAAAAGTCTTTCGCTTAAAGGATTTGAGCAATAATAATAAATCGTTGCTGTAAAATAAACAAGCGTTTATCTATTACCAAATCTCTTGGGGTATTATTCTTATACTATAGCGTATATAAGACAACAAACAGGAAGCGCGCTGTAACGTGATTGACTCTACAATTGGTAAAGAGACCGAAGAAGACTACCGACGCATTATTGATATAATTTGAAGAGACCTTAATGAATCTCTAGGAACTATTTAGAAGTTTAACAACCGTTGAAGTCATGTTTTATATCCATAAATCCTTAGTACTGCATACTTTAAATTATGTTTCCTTCGGTTTAGCGTACGGTTCAGTTTTTGTTACAAGCTAGGCATATGCATACAATTCCATTTTTTGTTTATGATGACTCCGTAGCGCAGTTGGTAGTGACTTTGCCTGTCGAGTGAGCGGTTTCAGGTTCGATTCCCGGTCTAGGTACATATTTCTGTGACAGATAAATGTTCGTTCTCAGGTCAGAGATGTTTGCGATATCAAATTTGTATACTTTCATATTGCCCGCCATTTTTAAATGTAAATAAGCATAATTTACCACAGGCCTCCGAAACTTCTTTCGATACTCAAAAATTTGTTGGGTCGTTTGTTTTCAAATCATAGTTCTTTGTATGTGTATATTGTGTAATGCCTATTGCCTCTTGCTTTACATGAAATCCCACTGCGGAAGTATGAATAAACGATAATAAAAAAATCCAACATCCCTATAACGCCCAAGTAAAATCCGCCCAATAGCTCTTTCCGCAGGCGGTTTTACGACTTTCGTCGGTTGTCGGATAAATTCGGTTCTTACGGTATTTGACTAGTATTTTGTTACCGTATTTCTCTACTTCTATAAGAGATAACTATTTATACAAAAAAAAAAAAAACTATATAATACATTTGAAATGTTGTGCTTTATGTTTTCTGTTACGTATACTTATTTTTTATGTGTATACATACCGTATGTTATGTTGGTAAGACATTATGGAAACAATAGACAGCAATATTACGCTTCCATGTATACAGTACTATTTGTACAGGCGTAGGTGTATCTACGAAACTCTAAACGACCTCAAATAATAATCGCGTAGGAAGTGAAGCCTACGAACCACAAAGTTTAACATCTTAAATAATGTTAATTCATTTTATTTATTTAATCTGATACGACGCAATGCACTAGATGTCGGAAAGCGAAATTGTTCAACATTGGTGTGCAAGCGCACAGTCGTAGTTCGAACGCGGCGCCGCGCGACGCTGGCGGCGCGGCTTCCAGGCAATCGTCATTCGTATATTACATCTCGACTATCTCACGTTCCCCAGTGCAAATTAAACCCTTATACCGCGCCGAGTACGAAAATCTTTCGAGCATAACATTGATATGTTCCCGCGTTTTGATAACCAATTTGTTATCCACCATCGCTTGGTCTGTGAAACAGTGATAGATACGTACCTAAATTATTTATTCTTACTTTAAATAAATAAATAACAGCCATGATGGAGAAAAGTGATACTTACGCCATTGTAGACATAAACCTTAGTGATGATAAAGATATAAAAAGTACGAGCTCCGAATCAGACATAAACAATGAAAGTAAAAAAAACAAATCACCATTTACGACTGTTATTAAAATTCGTAAGTTATTTATTTTAATTAAGTGAGAATGTACACTAAAAATTTTTAATGACATTAATCATACCTTTATTTAACAACATCTTTGTAGGAGTTTTAATCTGTCGACAGTCTAGAAAACAAGCTAAGTAACGAACAATTAAAAGACCAAAAAAATTGCATAGAAGTAGTTGTTAAGCTTTCTACTAGATTATTGAAAAAATCAGCACGACTTCCAACGAATGAAAAACTGTAAGCGAGCTTATTGTCTCAATCGTGAGAATGTTAACTTCTGCGAAGATATAATTTTCAGTTCTAGTGATGTCATCCATCATCGTAACATGCATCTATGATAGAATAAATACTGGCATGTGATCCCTAAATGTAGTGACAGCATAAAATTGTGTTAGCAGTGATGTGCACGTTTGTCACTTCCGTTAAATGTCCTCGATATTGAGTGAGCACGCGCCGCCGTCCCTGGACAGCGGAGCCGAGGGAACCTGTCATGTTACACGCCGCTGCGCGCATTGCAATAAAGCCACTCACAGGGCCTGCACGCTTACAAAAAGAAATACCATCTAATTTTCCTTTCACGTGACCGAGCTGCTGACATTATTTCACTTGATGACTTCAATTTGAACTTAATGCCCGTGCAAGGATGGCAGCTGATTGAATAAATCACAGGAAACGTCGCTTTTACAGATCATCTAGGCAAATTATCTTACGAGTATAATGCCCGTATGACGGAGATTAGCTGGGAACCTATCTTAAGAAAAAGTTTTTTTTTTTCTAAACGAGACAATGACTTACAAATTTTTATATTTAAAAATACGTGAATCTCACTTGGCAATTGAATGCGACCGAACTGGATCTCACTTTACAGATCCAGTACAGATAACCTACGTGTTGAAAGTCTTCAAACCGATTATTAACGGCTAACGCCAAAAATACAGCGACTGCTATCTAACTGTAACAACCACGATCGACTGCCTATCGTACTCACATAAACATAGCAGAGCTTAATTTTTTTTCTGTAACAGGCAGCTGCTTAAAAACCGACCGCACTTTACTAATCATTTATTTTTAGAGTTTATCCACATGTTACCTTTGACGCAGCCAATGGACTCTTATGAAGACATGAAATTTAGTTCCTTCCAAAGAGATTAAATGTAAGGATTCTCCTGAAATTAATTCTAGGAATCAACTTTACTTCTACGAATCATGATAAGAAACTACGTAACTTGTAACCCTAACTTCAAAACTATATTACAACTAATTGTAATGTTCACTACGCACTCGTAGTACTAGCAGGTTGTCAGTAAAATACACACTATCAATAAATATCTGATAACAGCAACAATCAATTTACCTTGTATCTGTATAACTGAATAAATCAATTTATTTAAGGTCATTTAATATATAAACAACCAGAAGAAAGCCTGAGAGTTCTCAAAGGTGTGTGAAGTCTGCCAATTTGTCGCAGGGGATTCCATTTACGGATGATATCCAGGACGCCCGGGTGGCAGTCCTAGACCTATGTCGGACTCAGCACTTTGGGAGTGCAATACCGTACTAAAACCCTGCGGGAGCCTTCAGCCGCTTTAATTGGAGGGTCCCGGATCTGCAGGCAACAGGATCCCTCCAGCGACAGGCTGGCCTCGGCGAAAAGGCCAGACTTCTCCTCCATGGGGACTGTTCAGCTCACCTCTGAACAGTCCCAACGACGCCGTGTCTAGCAGGGCCGGGTTCCCATCCCGGCCCGACACGGGCACAGGGGCGTTACTGGAGGCGCATTAAGTAGCGCCTCCTACGCACCCCCATTCGTCGCCCGCGGATGGAGGCCACGTTGGCGGCCTCCTCTCTCACCCGCTCGTCGGCCTCCTTCTGGGACATTACTGTCTCGCAGAAGGAGACCATCGCCTTCCAGGACTCGTCGTCGCCGAGCATCGCGGCGATGATGCTCGGAAGCGAGAAGTCCCCTCCAAGGACTGACGTCAGACCCCGACGCAGCGCCGCCAATCTCGGGCACACCTCGAGGGTGTGCTGGGCGGAGTCCACCGCTGCGCCACAATCGTGGCATTCAGTCGTCGGCTCCCTTTGGGCCGTCCGACATAGGTAGTCACCAAAGCAACCGTGCCCGGTGAGAACCTGCGTCAGACGGAAGGTGAGGGGCTTGCGTTTTCGGCGCATCCACCGCTCAAGGACCGGCGCAACGCAGCCGTAACGCGTGTGCCATACGGCTGCACCGCCAGGTCCTCCCCCCACCTCCGCATTATCGCCGGCCAGAGCAATAGCTGCAGCCCACGATACCGTACGGTACCCCCGAATCACCCTCACCGCGATTATTCGCTGCGCAGCGCGCAGCGCAGCCTTATTTTTCGCGGTGAGGCGATTCGCCCAAACCGGGGTACCGTACGTCGCCATACTCCGGCAGACTCCGGAGTACAGCTGCCTGCAGGCGGCGCTGGGTCCTCCAAGGTTCGGAAGGAGTCTGCCCAGCGCACTCGCCGCCTTCACGACCTTCCGTCCCACCATCGCGAAATGTGGGCCTCCGTCCAGGATGAGCCCGAGATTGCCAACACTGTAAAGTAGCCCACTTAGCAAAAACATAGCACGGTAGAGCGCTCTTAACCTCTCATTCTACAAGGGTATCCGAACCTAAAAGGGGAATTGGATGTGACAATTGGTTTCAAGCATAAAGACACGCAAAATTGCATCTTTAAAGAAGAAATTAAATGATCTACCTCAGCTCCACTATCATTGTTCAAATAGAAAATATATGATTCAAATTCAGCCGTAAAATTGTTTAATTATAGTTTGCTACAAGTTGTAGCTATCGTTGGAAAGCATCTGTGATCTACAAATTTCACAAATCTACAATTCTACAAATCTACAAATTTAGCTCTACCATTGTTCATTATATCATAATGTTTATATATGTATATTGATTTTTCAACGTTTCTTTCAACGATCTTTCTACTAGTTTATATTATAGAGTTAAAAATTCAAGTTATAAGTAAGCAGGCGTAATAAACCTGAATAAGTATTGTCATCAGAACGGGATCGTGGAGAACGAGATTATATAGGATTCGCGACCTTACCGGAGCAAGTGCACAGGAAGTCGGTGAAGAGAGGATTCGACTTCACACTCATGGTTGTTGGTGAATCGGGGCTCGGAAAGTCCACATTAATCAACAGCCTGTTCTTGGGAGATCTTTACAAAAATAGAAAAATTCCAGATGCTCAAGGTAAGAAGGTGATAGAATATTTATAGAATATATTCATCGTATCTTTAAAACACTAACATTAGGATATGCTCTCATGTGTTATTAATTTATTATAGATAGAATCGAAAAAACTACAACTATAGAAAAGAAAACAATGGAAATAGAAGAACGCGGAGTGAAATTACGATTGACGATAGTGGACACGCCGGGGTTTGGAGACGCGATCAATTGCGAGGACTCGTGGAGGGTGTGCTCTGCCTACGTCGACGAGCAGTTCCGGCAATACTTCACCGACGAGAGCGGACTCAACCGCAGACACATGCAGGACAACAGAGTCCATTGTTGTCTTTACTTCGTTCCACCTTGGGCCCATAGGTAAAAAGTATGACATTATGGAAATTTTATTTTCACATTTATGATGTGTTTTATTTTAAATAATTCTTATTAAAATAATTATGAAAATCAAGATGCTTTCAAAGACAAAACGTACTCATAATTATTGTTTTGCCATTTTAGTTTATTGAGCGTGTCATCTTCATCCGTTTTATACATACGTACATATTTGGATCAGTAAAAAGGCACGCCCCATCTACACATTATAATAAAATTCTAACTCATCGCTTTCTGTACATGAAGGATATATGAGAAAAAATATTATTAGGGGTCTCTATTAACGCAATTAAACCCAAAACAATAGTCGTTAGAATGTTTGTCTGTTTGTGCGTTTGTTCGTGTTAATCTCAGAAACGGCTTAACCGATTTTGTTCTGGTTTTCACTAATATATTGTAGTAAGCATCACTTAATATTTAAAGTTCATTTCACCTCAATCTGTCCACAAATAAAAAAGTTATAAATTAATTTAAATTAATTAATGTAGGTACTATTTCTTAGCGTAAGACGCAGTTTGCTAGTTTAACACTAAATTCGCTGAGACAGGTGCGGTGCATGCCCATTACCAATTATAATAACATTCGTGCCCATGTCCCTGTCATCCGTGACAAGCTTCGATTTCACCCATTACCGAAGCTTAGAAAACACTGAACGCAAAGTTTGATACATCTATGAACAACTTATAAAAAGACACGTTCGTCCCATGAACAGATTTGGACTCTAGACGGTTGTGATTCTGATAATTAATGACTGATACTTATATCGCAGAAGAGCACGTGTGCCGTTTGCCGCTTAGAAATACCGACATTGTGATATTTCTATGCGAATTCTTAGAGCTCCCTTTGTATACGGTTGAATGATAAGGCAAATACGTATTTTCTAAACTACTCCCTTATTAGAATTTCAACGATACTACACAATAGTACCGTTCTGTTTTCGAACGCCTATGTTTTCATAATAAACATAAGTCACAGAGGACAATAACATACTAAAACGTGATATTTCAATGCGGAAGCAGATTTTTTTTTAAGTATTACCACCAAAACTTCTAATCTTGCAATAGTACCCATATTGCTCATATTAAATTTAGTTTTCATCACACTTTTTCTGTTTGCTTCCTTACTCTAAAATTCCCATAATGTCACTATTTGTTTACTTGCAAGACTATAGTAAGTAACATTAATTTCACTGCACTTACAATAATGGCCAATAAAATCTCATTGTGCTAATAGTTTTCATATCAATTGTATTAAAGGCGACACACATCGTTTGATTGATAGTAATGGTATGTAAAAACATCACTGTGTTGATCATAAAATATCAATGTTCTCATTGGAGTATTGATTGTTGAGAATTTTAACGGCTCAATGATGTTTATATTGCTTCTATATTTACAGTCTGCGGCAAGTTGATTTGGAGATGATGAAAAGGTTGCATCGAAAAGTGAACATTGTGGTGGTTATAGCGAAAGCTGATTCGCTCACAGCCTTGGAGGTGAAAAGACTCAAGATGCGCATACTTAGTGATTTGGAAGAACATCAAATACAAGTGTGTACTCGTATAATTTTATAACAATAAAATGTAGTTTACATCAATCAAATAATTTTGTAAATAAGCTTAAATAAAATTAAAATAGACTATCACTTCGATAGGAGCGACCTGTCCGACACCACCATATATTCTGGAATTTAACAAAAAAATGGAAAGGAAATGTTTGCCTGTCTCCACGCCTATTTTTAATCAACCGACAGCAGAGACAAACAGCACATCATTGTGTCACAAATTAATTTGGCCTCAATATTTGTTATCTAAGCTGGCTCAACTTGAGAGGTTAAAGATCACTCGTAACACGGTTTGGCAAGAGATCAGTTACTTATCATAATGTTTGATAATAAGTCTATTAACTGTCAGAACTATAGACCCATATTTTTTTATTGATTAACTGTTTTAATTGTCTTCGTAAGGTACATCCGCTTATGTGTTTTTATACAGGATCAAAAAAATTAACACCTTTAAAAATTTAATCATATAGGTATTCTGTGAACACTTTTTTTTGCTTCTACCAACGTTTCGAACAAGTGCTTTAACATTGACGAGAAGAAACGGCGAAAGAAACCTATCAGTTCCTCCTCCTTAAGAGTGGCTCTTACCCTCTCAATGGTGATTTTTTCCGTACAATTATTAATTATAGCTTCTATTATATAGATATTTTTAGTATACGATCCTTTAACATCATAAAAGCACTCAATGGACGCGTGACAGGTGTACCAGTTCCCGGAATGTGATAGCGATGAAGACGAAGAGTTCAAACAGCAGGACCGCGAGCTGAAGGCGGCAGCTCCCTTTGCCGTGGTGGCAGCCGACACCGTGCTCGAGGTGGGCGGGAAACGAGTGCGGGGTCGCCAGTACCCATGGGGGATTGTGGACGGTAAATATTTAGAGTTTGGTTTCGAAATATTAGTAGCACACTGCGGACAATAGTGTACTCGAGAGGCCTGACACTAAACTTAGGTATAGGTATTTGGTGAGATCTTTTGAAAAGTAAAATTTGCGAAGCGTGAAGAAAAATAAAAATTGCCGAAAGCCATTAAAAACTACACGTACATTAACAAATGAATGCTTTAAACATCTACTATAACATTATCTACTTACAGTATGCACGCCGATATTGTATTTATTGCGATAGGAAATTACCAATTTAGTTCTAAAGTATCCTTCGATTTGCTATTATAGAGTTTCTATTCCTATTCGGTGGAGGAAGTGCAAAATGAATCAATGAACAGTTACATGCATATACACAATACATCAAAGATTATACAATAATTTATCTCATACTCAGAACTTGGCTGCCAGCGTTACTAGCAAATACCCACATATAGAAAGGTATAGAGTTGTGTATGATCCAAACATGGATACTTATTATACATACTATTTGCCGTGGAAAACAAGAAAGTTCACGACAAGAAGAAACAATACTTTGGTACCTTACTAATCCACTTCTTCGTAAAAAAAACGAATTCACAGATACTGTGAACAATGTGAGCGCAGATTTAGGTTATACTC
The DNA here is from genome assembly GCA_003671415.1 of Megathymus violae. Taxonomy (NCBI): domain Eukaryota; kingdom Metazoa; phylum Arthropoda; class Insecta; order Lepidoptera; family Hesperiidae; genus Megathymus; species Megathymus violae. The sequence continues at coordinate 1,498,401 of PDGT01000041.1, forward strand.
GTAAGAACGCATGAAATTAACTTTTGCATTCTTAACAGGTTTTTGCATTGACATGACGTTGTATAACAGTTAAAATACAAAATTATCGGGGTAAATTGTGAAAATAAATGCGTTTACAATCCATAATAAAAGACAACTTATTAGGTATTGGATTATTAATTACTTTATAGACCTCTGAAACTTTCACAGTCAAGGCCCGTTTCCTCAATTAAATACAAACGTAATAAAAATAATTATTAGTAACCATCATACTTAGTGTATTGTAGTGTGAAACAAACAGCATTTTTTCGTAAAGATTACTTATTCCGGACATTATTCCGTACATTTTAAATCCTAAATATTCTTGAAACATTATAATCATGAACATTTGAACTTAATTCCTCAGTGGAAAATCCCCGACACTCAGACTTCACGAAGCTGCGGACGATGCTGATTTCGACGCACATGCAAGACCTGAAAGATGTCACTCAAGACGTGCACTATGAAAATTTCCGCGCCCAATGCATCTCACAAATATCGCAACACGCAATGCGGGAACGAGGGTAAATTTACATCTAGTTATACACTATCAGGAATCGTATTGTGAATTACATCACATTAATTAATTCAACTATTTACATAACATTAAATTTAAGTCATATTGTTTAAAATATTTACGTATCCTTGAATGTATTTACAGATATATTATATGTAATATTTTTTTACTAAAATTATAAATTATATAATGTATAAGGTCTTTTCCTAATGTTTCTGTCTTGATTAAGTATCCATTCGCAATGTTAGCGATATTCATGTTGTTTTACGAATTTGTTACACTCTACGTGTATCTTCCACTAGAATCTATAGATATTAATCCACTTTAATAGTCATTACTGTAATATCTCAACTTAGGTTTCGCTTTTTTTTTTTCTAGAAAATTGAAGAGAGATTCCATGGGCAACAACAATGATGTAATTATAACAGATACTGACAGATTACTGCTGCAAAAGGATGAAGAGGTAAATAACATGGAATTTGCAAATTATAGCAATGTATAAAATCTAGCGTCTACTTTTCCTACTAGAGCTACTTAATGTTCTTCATACGATTTTCTGGGTATCGAATAGATGACACTTATCCTATATTGTGCGAACTTTTTAGCGTTATCATTATTTTCATCATCGGAAATCATTAGGTCTCCCGCACACTTGCAAAATATGAGGCGGATAAACGATCCACTAGACGTTTCATAGATAACTTTCAGGCACGAACCAGGTATCATGCAGATATTTTCGCTCACCAAAGGAAGTTCCTATCAATTTCTAATACGCATAATATGAAAATAGCCTGCGTCAATATTCTGTTAAACCTGATCGCCTCGTACAAGAGACTAATATTTAAATTACAAAGCCTTCACTACATGTAGTATTATATAACGGACTGTATTTACACAGATTTCCTGTCCTCCCGCGTCAAAACAGGTAACATTACAAATATGACTAATTCGTTAGATCCTCTCACTGGTCAAGTGCTTAAATTGAGGGTAATTAAATATTACACTCTTCATTGCTACGTGACGTGGGCAGTGAACACTAAACGTGACCTAAAACTCAATAACGTTCCACTACAGGATATGAATTTCTCCTCACAACTGCGTTAAGTCTGGAAGGTACTCCGATACACTGCTTTAAACAGGATAGGTTAATTAGTTCAGTTCTTTGATAATCTACTCGTAATGCACTTTAAAACCAAAAAAGGTGCTTAAACAATAATTAACCTGTTTTGTTTCAGATTCGTCGCATGCAAGACATGCTTACCCAAATGCAAGAGAAACTAAAGGCCTCCGACAAGAAACATGACAGTATTATCGATGTGTAAACATAGGATGTATAGCGTAGCGTTACATTCTTGTAACTGGTTTCAAAAAAAATTATAAAACCTCTTTAGAAAAATTGAAAGAATTTAGAATTTTACTACATAGGTAGTTTGTTACTTATTATATTAGATATAAATTGATCCCCGGAGGAAGAACTGAACTCAAATAGTTGTTAATATTTTAAATAAGAGCATAAAACATTAATAAACCAAAATAACTTTAATGTAAAAGAGTATAGATATTCATATTATTTATAATTCTTATGAACCTCTGTTGTGTATGTAAGTGAAACAAAATTGTAATATGATAATTATATGGATTAATATAAATACAATATAAGTTAACTTTCATGTATAACTTACTTTTTAATTACCAGTGTTTATTTGTCCTCTTATTTATTTATTCAATATCTTATAACTGGTTTTATAACAAAACATTTTTTTTGTTAAAGGTCTAATTTTACGGCTTCGTTGCGATGAGATTGTATGTTTTCTAATAGTTTTCTGATAATCTAATTTTGTGACTTTATCTTTACATGTAGCTATTTAATTACTATATATGCATTTCTTATTAAAACAACATAGTCATGTCGTTGAGCGTCAATTCAACTATCTTCGGTACCTACCTCATACAGGTTTGAAGTGTGTGCTTCAATACCTGCTCACAACATAAATGATATATAAGCTTACCTTTCCATTCTGGTATTTTGTGTCTAAATATCAATTCATACGTACAACTTGATGGTACCTCTACAGAATAATCTTCACTCTGGGGCCTCTAGCTCTAGGCTAATATTATTAGGTACGTCTTAGTAAATCGACGAGTTTAATACGGCTCATGAAACATTTCAGAGCAAATTATGATACTTTAAACCTTTCGAGATAGTTAATTAGTTAACCGATTCACTAGTTCAACGTTTGTTGTTGTGTCACGTAAGTTTTAGAACGATTTATGATGCTATTGTTAATTAAGTGGTAGGAAAATTATTGGATAGAGAAATTTAGAATCTAACCTAATTTATTTTGGTGTCGACGGCCGAACAATGTAAAAAAACTAATGTTATATTTGTGCTCAATTAACAATTATGTATTTACAATAAAATCACGTTTTCCGTTTACCCGTAATTTTCACGGTCAGTTACACCGTCACTTTCAATCTTAACATTTAAGTTCTTAAGATAATTAATATAAATCTTAACAGCAGATTTGAAAAAAAATGTTACGTAATTGGTATTATTTCAACTTCCACACAAATTTCTGCAATATCTTATGTATATAGAAGTACATAAAATACTACATTATATTTTATAAATATTCCATATCCACAACTATGATTTTTTTGAAACAGTATTCTGAGCTTTCAATAACGGATCACAAAACATTTAATGTATTTTTAGTGTTTTTTTTTTACTTAATTTATAACTTTTTGCAACTGACATTATGGGCATAGAAAGCAACCACTTCGCTACTACACAAATAATATAAACACTACAAATAACTTTTTAATTATTAACATCCCATACAAAGACCTTACACGTCGATTCACTTAGCTTAATTTAAAAATATTTACTTTCCCGTCAATGTTAAAATTTAATAAGATCCTGTATCTACATGAATTTGATATGTTGAGTGTATAAGGAATAATCAGAAAATATGTTAACGAAACTTCCAAAGCAGATGCAGCATATAATCACAACACTCATATTAACTACAAAAAATTAGCCGTTCACCTTTACAGCAGGCACGCGACTCCATCTTCGAGAAAGCCGAGACCCTAAACAGCTTGTCGAATTTCGGAATTCTTGAGGCCATCTGAAGCCTTTATACGGAAAGTAAAGCTCAATTTTCATTTTATATCATGTATCAAACTTTCAATCACTATGCTGTGTCCAATTTAGTAATGTATGAAAGGCGTTACTTAATTACCATTTCTTTGGTAGGTTATAAGTTTTAAATTTAACTTTTTTTGTGTTCAAGTTCATCGACTGATTAAGCTGATTATTTTCACACTAATTATATTCAACTCAAAAGATCATCCAAAGTTATATGTACATTTTATACGAATATTTATTAAATTGATACTTTATATATTTCAACGAGTTTTATTACTGATATTTCTTTTCTTGAATATTGCCTAGATGACAACATTGCGTCAAGTTGACCGTAAATATGCTTGCAAAAGCGCAGAATTACGCGAAACACATGGAACATGCATCGATGCCTGTAATTATGAAAGAAAAAAGGTGTAATTTTTTTATTTGAGAAACATAGAAGAATAAATCTAGTTCAACAGTTTCAACCTTCCAACGGTCATATATTTAATTCGTGCCGTTATTGGAAACAAAGTTTTTACAGTATTCTGTAGATTGGTTTCGAAGTAATAAGGTACGTTCTTTAAACAGAGTGTATTTTATTCAGAGCAACCCGCGTCAGAGACACGATTTTCTAATATAATCGCCGCAAACTGATTATATTCCTTTACCCCTAAGGCCTCATGACCAAATATCTAACCATTGCTCTGTAACAAAACTGTAGCTATTGTATCACGATATTCCTATATGAATTAGTAGAAAACAATAATATTTTTAAAGCTGACAGTGAATTCCAGCAAATCTAGCTTTCCGGGTACTTAAAATAACTCACTACAGATACGTAGATCCAAAGCGATTGATATTTGACATCTTCAAACGTTTTTCATTACCTTGCTTTTTGTATCAATCTTTAATTCCTGTATTAAGACTGGTTGCGCTAAATAAAAATCTATAGAATTGAAAGCAAAACCTTTTTGGGAAATTTCAGTCAATAAATATTTAACCAAAAGTAACTTTTAATTTGAAGAAGGTGAATTTCTTGGTATCATCTTAATTTTTTTTTTCAATTTTAAAGCGGGGCCAAACAAAATAGTTTACCCTCCGAAACAAAAAAGGTAAGTACCAAATTAGTTTATAAATGACGCGAGTTCAGAGGTTACAAATAAAAAAATACAAATTAATTAATTACCAGGGATATTACGGAGCTTTGTAACCGTAACCGAATCTGATAAAGATTCGAATAATATTGGATACGGGCAGTCTAAATAAAAAGTAAGTTTTTCGCCGGTTGAGCCGTTACACTAGCCGCGTCGCTCTCATTTTGAGACCGTTTTTAGTATTTATGGTTTGTTTGTGATTATAATAGAAAATATAACCTATAAACTAGTCAAACTGTTACCTCGTAAATACATTATGTATTTTTTCCAAGTCCTAAATTCGCAACTAAAATTATCCGAAACAATCGTATAATCCGAAATAAGTACGTACATATACGTAATCATATTCAGATCCGAAATTTCATATCTCAAATACCCCTGATCTTGCTTAAATGATAATTTAGCCAAATTGAGCTGGTTGATTTAAAAAAAAATATGATGACAAAAGAATAAAATACACGCATACTATTAAGCTACCCTCTATTGACCTTCCCTAGCTGCCTAAATATTCTTTAAACATAAGTTCATAGATTATGAACCGTATAAAACGTATTTGGCCTTAGTAAAGGTTGAGAATCACATTTTTTGCCTGAAAATTTAAAATGCTCTAACATTTAATATTAATGTGCGATATGAGAAATTTGACGTTCAACAGATTTCCCAAAATAAAATACTCACAAAACCTCACAAACGAGTTGTTATTTCCAAGTAATTTCATGTTGTTGACTTTATAATGAAATTATACTGCTAATGTTAATAATTGTTTTAATTTATTATTAAGGGATTAACCATAGCAAATTCCATTTTAAATAAAACATAATTGTATATGTTTTGTGTTCTATTCTTATGCAAAATATATTAAACAAAGTCAATAAATGAATAAATACATGTTATATTTTATTGATGGGATTCTAAGGGCATATCTAAGAACATTTCATCACAACCTGTTTGAAAAATAAACTTAATGACCGACCAGACTTAAAACTGCTGTGACATACAAATATTACATAAAAATATACAAAATGACAGAAATGACTATAAAATGTTTTAGCAAGGTTTGCTGAAACTAATATACCTAATATACAGATTGTTACAACGTCCACCCTGCAGCAAATCCATAACATACCCAAAATATTAGTTACAGTAAACTGTTTCAATGAACATTTTCTTGTAAAACCAAAACAGAGTCTTGCACAACTGTAAAGGGAAAGGAATTTCATTATCTCTGAGATAAATTGCTTCAATAGAAGGGTGTAATGCTTTAATCTAGTATACATATACCAATTATTATGTGGATAGATAAATAACAAAGACACAGGTCAATTATAGATGAAATATAAATCTGTAACTATCTCTTTTGATCTCCTAGGTCTTCAATGTTGTCTTCATCAATCTGCAAAACAAATGATCATAAAAATATATATGTGTGACTCATAAATCTGGAAAATTTACCAATATTATTTGGTGAACAAATAATTTCATATTGAATTAATCTATACTAATATTATAAAGAGGAAAGTTTTGTATTTTTGTCTTTGTAACAAATAAACTCATAAACTTTCGAACCAATTTTAAAAATTCTTTCACCATTAGAATGCTACATTATCCCTGAGTAACATAGGCTATATTTATTACTAGAAAAAATATGGGATCCTTGCTAAAACTTCAGTAATGTAAACCAATATGTATAAAAAATTTGTTTAGAAACATCTTTCATCACATACACTGCGGAAACTATTGATAAAGGACAGCCATGCAAAGCTGGGGCAGGCTGCTAGTAATACTATAAATATATAATTTAATTGATAGCCTTCATTTAACAAGAATAACATTAAAAGTACTGGTTAAGGTGTTCTTAAAAACCATAAGTATTTGTGATTTTTCTGAATTAAATTACCAATAAGTTATTTGTTTACGAAGCAAAGGTAATGTCTTCCACACTTTTAATTGAATAATGAATGTATTACATGGAGTTATTCTAAACAATAAAAGAGTGAAGTTACCTCGGGCCACTTCTCTGGTATGACATCAAATAAGTCATCTTTAACATCACCTTGAATGACTATTTCATCATCGCCTGTAACTGAAGATCCACAGGCAAACTTTGTACCAAAAAATTTTGCTGCTACTTTGAGATCAATATCTGAAAGTTTCAATAAAAACAATTCCTTGACATCATTGAAGACAAATATTTATTGTTACAGGTTTTAATTATTACCAACATAGTTTCTAACTCACCAAAGGTACTTAGTCCCGAAACAACAGTCACTGATTTCTTTTTACCGCGAGGAGCGCGCGAGACTTGTACTAATTTTGGTACATCCTCCTTCTTTTTAGACTTAAGCATTCCTTTACCACCTCGCTTTTGTCTTTTTTTTTCTTCTTCACCACCAGCATTTTCATCTTCGTCTGTAACAAATTAATAGAATATTGGAGTGAAATGACCTGAAATGTAAATATATAATCAAATAAGCCTTAGTAAATAAAAAGTTAACCTAAAATATTGCCTTACCGATTTTTACTTTTTCGAACTCCGTCGGTAAATTTTTCTCCAACCATTGCTTGCATTTATCATATTCTGGATAATATTCACAATATTCTATCGGCATAGTACAGTTACCACAATAAAGTACTTTTATTGGATACGTAACTCCTTCTCGGGGACCCATTGTAAGATCGCGGTCGGCCATAGTCATTTATTATAAAAATCCTGGATATAAATTACTATCGTTTGATTCAGGTCATTAAAATGCTTTTCGACACAGTTCCGATCAATTTAAGTCTATGTTTATTTTAAATGAAATAACATGAAATGAAGATTAACACACAAAAAATCTATTCATCTCACACTAGCTGTGTGGCACAGCGATTCTGGATTCATTCACGCTCGATTCTCGAACGTCGAAAATAATATTGTCAATGTCATCAATATGGCAAACAGTGCTGCCATGCTAAAAATACTAATGGGTTGTAGATAGCATGAAATAAAGAATATTATGAAACGGTTTCAGAAAACTAAGCGTAGAACGTAGTAATAATTACTTTTTGTTCCTTGTTTGTTTACATACTTTACAATCAACAATGGTCATTGTGGAGTAGTGAGATAGTATGAAAAAATTACAATTTGAGGCAATGACATGACTTCTACACAATAACAACAAAAAAACAACAACGAAAAAACATGAGTTTCTTTTTCTATAATTGTATAATCCTAATTACCATACATTTCAATTATTTTTATTATTTAACTCAAAATTTGAAGATGATATATTAATATAACATATATAAAACAAATAAAATAGTGACTAATGAACGTATTACTTTTTAAAAAAGTTTAATGTCATAAGACCTAATAAACAGAGTAAAAGACATAGTACAACGAGTATAATATATATCAATTAAAATAAGATTGTAATAAGTAACGGTTATGAAAATATTTTTATTTAAATTTTAAGAACTCCTCTCTAACCTTTTTTTTTCATTGTTTGACTATTTTAGTGTTGCTATCATCTAATAAATTTCCAGTAATATAATATGAGGAAATAAACACCATGAAAATCTAAACAAGACCTTATAAATAACAATAAACTGTCATTGTAGCGCACACACGAAAATATAATTAAATCACCGTATTGCCTTGTAGCTGGAAAACCATCCCTCATTTTTCATTTCATTGTCATATGTATACCAAATTTTCATCTATCTAAATTTAAAAATATTATTTTGAATAGATTTAAAGAAAATAAGGTTCATAACAAAGAATTAAAAAGACTCATAGGCATCACTACAGTCATAATCTATATTAGTATATATAGAGAAAATGCACATTTTGTGAGTATATGTGTATACGACTACATGAGAAATAACAAAATATTGAAAACTATTTCATTATGTTACAAATAATCTAAAGCTTTCCTCGGCAAGATTAAATCGTTAATTTTTAGATTTATACATATGTGCTTACTCGTCTATCTAAGTTAAATAGGCATAATATATTTTCCTGTATGCATTATTTTCCGATCTTGACTTCTTAAAACTATTTTTTCGAGTTTACAGATTTGATTGGAAACCAATAACAGTGTTGGTAACACAATTCCAAATATTTGTTATGGTAACATTATTCTTATTTCGCAAAATCAAGCACAACACAACACGAAATAAAATCACTTTTGTACATTTTGCGTTCATTGTATGTTGTGTTCTTAAAAATAAAGTAATGTTAAGTTAGTGAATAATCTTTAGTTAGGTAAAGTGTTTATGGAGACTTATAGGAAGTGATTAGGAGCTCAGAATCAGAATGTAGCGCTTAATCAAGTTCCCAGATCGAGTATTCCCAAATTATAGTATTGATCTTTTGTCTCGATTAAGCAGTGAAAAAAAATTAAAACTCAAAATGTCTGTGGTTAAAGGGAAATTAGTGAAAATGGAAGTTATCCAAGTGGGAGAATATGAATTCACCAAACAGGATATCATTGGACATGGTGCTTTTGCCATGGTGTACAAAGGAAGGAAGAGAAAGGTACGTTTATTTGGTTTAGTTTGCTGCTTTTGTTTGTTATTCTCGCTTAGCGAAAACATTTCCTGACTCATTTGTTTATGTTTACGGCTTAATAAATTGCAGTATCTTATCTTATTGTTGCAAAATGATCATATATAAAAACATATTTGCAAATAACATTTCTGATAAACATAGAATTTTAAACGCTAATATGATTTCAGAGTATAAATAGTGCACATAAAAAGGAACCCTATGATCTTTGTTTCATGTTATTCTTTTTTATGACACCCAATATAATTATTAAGATAGCCTTACAAAAAATCATTGTCAAATACTATATATAATAAATATACTATATGAGTTATACATCATGAGTTTAACTTCAATTTATTACAGGCTTATTATAGGAAATGGATCACTCCTCATAATTGAAAGAACTTCCTATTCTTGATTTGGCTTCCAAACTTCTTCTCAATCTAGCTTATGCAATTTTTTTTAAATAATCATATACCTTTATACCCTTAACCAGAATAATTGTTTATTACACTTAACAAAAATAGGATTTGGATTGAACAGAATTTGGGAGAACCTGCTTCAGTTAATATGTGAAGACTTTTAAGTAATAATATTTTTGTAATTATATTACATTTTTTCTTATGGTAATGAGTATTTGGATGTAAATGTGCAATAAATTCACTATACACATGGTAGGTTGAAACTTAATTAGACCTAGTCTCCAGATTAATCAAATATTGTGTTTAGATGTTATTTATTTTACTATTATCTAAATGCCATGCTAAAAGCACAGCATTGTTTGTTACTGTTATTCATCAACATTTATAAACCATACTTCAAGATTTATTACTATTATTTCTCTAAATATCCAATTACATATATACTTAAAGATTTCTATAACTAAATATGTATTTCATATTTTCTTGCTAATAATTATTTATTGTAATATTTTCCTTTTTTATTATTTGATAAACATAGATGTTATAATTTCTTAGGTTAGAGATTGTTTATTATAGGATAAAGATTAATTTGATTATAATGATTACTTTTGTAACATGATAATCCATAGTTTATTCAAATATGAACCTTAAAATATCTTAAAAAGCGTTAACTCTAAATCAATGCTATTAAAATTCTAGACTACAATACTAATATTCCCATCAAACACCATTAAATTTTAGATAGCAATAAATAAATATAATATACTCCTATAAAATTACATTCATAATTTAACTGTATTATGTAAGTTTCAATCAAATATTGATTTAATTTTATCAATGTTCTATTAAAATCATAACAACAACAAATAATATTTCTGAATTATGAGTGTTCAGATGATAACTCCTAATAATGATTTGCTAACGAAAATAAAGATATTATGTGAACAAATTGATTCCCAATAACTATATGAAACATAATAGATAACTAAAACAATTCTTAATGAATGGTTATAAAAATGTTCCACTGCACTAATCTGATAAAAATTTACGGCAGAGTAGGAAATACTGTAAATTTGACATTGAGTTAATTATATAGATTGTGTTATTAATACCCTTTATACGCTTTGAGTCCCTAATAGTTATAATAGTATTGACACTATGTGCCATGTATTCCAGATACATTTTAAATCTTTGAAAAAGTCATATAAAATAAATTGGATTAATTGCCATTTGTAAACCATTTTTAAAGCATAGTTGCAAAATACAATACAAACAATAAGTACTCGTTGTGAATGACCCAGATTCCTGATAAAAACATGAACAAAAGTCATTGTGATGATATTCACCGATTTTATGCCTACTTTATCAGTGAGAACTATGTAAATAATATCACTATTATATGATTTGCTCTAACATCAAAGAACTGTAAATGTAAGAGAAGAACTTGAGCAAACAGATTTCTATGTACTATTTTATTCTTTGAGTCTAAATAATACTTAAAACAGAGATTGAATGAAGTAAGCACTCACAATAATCATGGAAGTTCTTTCATTATATTTTCTATCACTGAAATATTCCTCTGGACAAATCATAATAATAAGAAGTGTAAATAGCGACTATTAATCTATTATTCAAAGATACAGTTGAATACTTCTAAGGTTATATTATCTATACCCTGCCAAAGTTTCAAAGGCTGCTCTTTATAAGTGTTACTTCATGGAAGCTCTCAAACCTTTACCTTTAAATTAGAAACAGTGAGTAGTTGACTTACATTTACAGTGGTTATTTTTATATAAAAAAATATTTCTTTATATCAGGACTATGTCTGTGTTAAGATTTGTAAATATGATTTGATCTTTGTAAATATGGTAATAGTTCATATTTTCACAATCATTTCAGAATACTCTGTATTGACTTTAGTAGGAATAGTACAATAATTTGGCTTATTTTAAAGTTGAATGATTCTCGATAACCTTGAATACATATCATTGAAAATACAGCAGCTACAGAACAATATCAGTAAATAATTATTTTTAACAATAATTTGGCTTTTCTCAAACCTCTTTGTACTGCCAGCATATTCACAATCAATATAGATTCTGTAGCCTAAAACTTCATCAAGTTTCCTGTCTTGTTATGTGCATAGCCTGTAGGATGTATGATCCTGAAACATCTACTAATTAAAGCCAAATGTTTTATTTAGAATTAAATTATATGCACACAAACAGTAGATTATTTCAGAACAGGCAAGTAATCAGTAAGTAACACACAAGTAAAGTCTTACACTTTTCATGAATAATGTAAGGCAAAAAAATATACTTTTATTAATTCTCCTACATTATATTAATGTTATTCATGAAAGAAATTTTTAATTGACATTGTTATGTTTTGTGTAACAATTATTTAAAGCTAAGAGCAATATTCTTGCTACAGGAAGAAGGAAATGCTAAATCGTTTAAAAACAAAAATCAATGAGTATATTTAATACTCCCGTATGAGCATACAATTTTTAAGGAATTCATAAAACCTAATATATTTATATATATAAACTTACAAACTGAACTGAACAACAGAAACAAAGATGAAATACAATGATAACAGTTCAGACGTCATTGAGGTACTCGTATTTTGAGAGCTCATGTTTCGTTAAGTCGCGGGATCAGTTTCAAAGCATTGTGTGGGATCGACGCTGCTGGGCAAGTCGACTACGCACAATACGTCACGCACCGTGCTTTCCAAGGGCGTTGGGCACGTGTCATGCACACCGCTAAATATCTAAGTATACAATCAATGTGGGAGCGAGCTGCGGAATCCACGAGCGGGTTTTGTAAATACATATAATTTTCGTGAATAAACATAGAGTCAGCGGAGGGAGTGCGCGGGTTCGGCTGCGTAACGAGGGGGCAGCCCCAGCGGGGAGGTCCAATATGAACATGACCCTTTTGCTATAGTATTGATTAGTACCATGTTCACATTACGATCAGACCTATGAATATTAGGTTCATAAATAGATCTAGCAGGTTTCTTGTTCGCCTCGAATTCGCTCCCACTTATTGCAATGTTCGCACTGTGTTTACATGCTTAAAGTCTCCCCATACTATTCGACGTGAAGTCTGATTCAGCCAATTAGAAAAAGCTTTGTCTATAGTACTCGTATTAAGGGCAAAAAGGACTCGACTCGGAAGTCATTCTGATTTTGCGTTCGAAAACTGACCGCGAGATTTATTACCTACAGTATAATAATTATATTGTTGTACAATAAATACATGTTCCACAATATGCTTTTTCGACATTGTATGAATAATCATCTGAAATAGTGAAATAACTGAATCTACGTTAACGTCAAATGGTACCTCCATTTAATACCAATACATTAAATTATTACGTCACGCTGTGAATCAGTCATTATTAATTAAAAACAATAGAGTAGGTAAGTTATTACAAGTAGTTATATTCTCGAGGGAGCTTAGATATAGAGATAGCTCTTAGACGTTCATAGAGTCATATTCATGTAGTTCAGTATTAACCCTTACCTATAATATTGAAAAGCCGAAAGCGCATTGGCAACGTTCCGAGTCGAATGACGCAACAGTAGGCGACACTTGCCACTCCCATCCAGGTGTGCGAAAAACGTAATTGGTTCCCTCTTAAACATAGTCGAGTGATGAAGCGATTCAAATGCGACATTGTATAATAACATCAGGTATACCAAGAGAGTCAATCCGTATTACATTTTTAAGCATGAAGTAGTATTTGGTAATTCCAATTGATAGTGTTGTAATATGTAGTCTAACCAGCAATCCCGAAACAGGCCGTATGATGAAAAGAGGTCAAGCGGTAATCGTTGGTCTCATGTGCCTTCGGAATGTAGGTCGGGCTTACATTAGCCAGATCTGAGCGGCTCACCAATCTTCACCGAGCCTGCCGTGGACAAAAGCAAATCAAGACCAAGCTAAAATATCCTTTCAACGAACTGCAGCAATAACATTCGCGCTGCGTGGTTTAAATTTATGCCTGCCTGCGTTGTCTCAATCGCGCCCGTACCCACTACACGGGCGGTTAATTTAATAGTAAATTTCACTGCAGTGACTTCAACTTTAACACATAGAAGTTTGCAATTATCAAACCAAATAAATAGATTTCCTATACAAGAAAAATAAACATAACAGTTAAAAACAAAATCAATTTATATACATTTTGCAGTTACAAAGTAAGCACTCTGTTACACTACATTTTGTTTTAAATTACGCACTTTAAATAAATAACGATTTCATAATATAAACAATAACATAAATATTATTCATCTTCCACGTCGCTGATAGTTGGACAGCGTCCGATTAACCGTATTTATCATCCTTTGTCTACTCGCTGTTAAAAATAGACTTGTGCAGTTAGCAGTTTCCATATATTTGATACGTGACATAGAACAAAGGTACAGACTATATTTAAAATCATTCCATTTTAAAAACAAACACGTCAGCGCTTATGTACGTACTCATGCGTATGAATGCACGTGTGTCGCGATGAGCGTCACAGATTATATATGGATTTGCAAATACATATTATGCATTACGTTCGTCATATTTTTCAAAACCATTATGTCCAATATAGGCATTGCTCGATGCCGTTAATGTTTCTGGTATCGTAATTTTAAATTTCTAGAAATAAAACAGACAACATTTCGTGTTCTCTATTTTGATAACACCTACGATCCAACGTCTGTGTAAATGATCATTTTTACAAATTCTTAGTATCACTCTCAACAATTATGTTTATTTCATAAGTTTTCCTTTATATAAAGGATGCTAAATAATAATTAAACTTTATAGTTTAATAAATGTCAGCATTCCTTATCATCATAATCATCTTTACTATCTGTCGTAATAAATAAATAAATAATAAATAAACGTTTACACACTCACATTTCCGCATTAGGATTCCCTGTGTTGCGGGTGGCATGGACATACACAAATTGACTTTGCAAACATCCATAACTCTTCTCGGGTTATTTATCTGTCACATAAATGTCTGCCCTGGCCGGGAATCGAACCCGGAACCCCCTCGCACGGCAAACAGGGTCACTACCAACTGAGCTACGGGGTCATCAAATATTCAAGAAAAAAATAACCTCAAATATTAAAGAAGGAAAAAAATTTAAAATATTAATGTGAGTAATTCTTTTATTAAGTGTAATTATTCAATCATTTCAATTACATTTTTTTTGTAATACCACTTAAAAAGTTTATATTTCAAGATTTCCAAATGCCTGATTTTTCTTTTAGTTTCTAAGCAAAAAACAGATAATCTTTATAAAATATTGCCACATGTATTAACCGTAAATTTCTGATGGTAATTAGTTACGTAAAAAGCGCCAGGTCGATGTATAAAACCAAAGTGTCGAGGAGAGAAAGTGTCTTGTCGCCCGTTGGTCACCAGCCGCGACACACGAACGACACGACACGACACTGTCGTAAATGATAGTTGCATACGGTCACTGGTCTGTCATAAACAGACTTCTCTAGCGTCATATACTGTGCACAATGCGGGAACTTCCAAGGAACATTTTTTTGCATTTTGATTTGTTTTGTCAATGTCTCAAATACATTTAGTCTTAAGCCTGTTACGAGTACTACAAAACTACGCGATAGCCGGCGTGGTGTCAAAATGCCGATTACCATCGTAGCGATCATAATATATGTATAATATACATTATGATTATATTTTTGTTCTTGCAGTGTATTTTTATTATACCAATCAAAGTAAATATTATGTTTGGAAACAATATTCTGACGTGCTCATCACTAGGAGTGTGGCACCATTTTTTCTATTCAACCCAATCGCCAGTCTCTCCTTTCGTCATATGCAATTTTTTTAATGACTTCAGACGAGTAATTAGTGGCTGCCTTAATACATGTCCACATCTGTAAACAACTAAATTAGAACAATAGTTCTATATTCAATTATAATTGTATTTCTACTACTGAAGACGGAGAAAGGAACGCCTCGTTTGCTAGCATCGTTAGCCCGTCGCCTGTATTACTGATGCATAAGGTTGGATTAAGCCCGACACAACGCTCGGGCCCGCAATGATCTCATCCCGCCACTGCTGCCGCCTTGAATAGACGATAGGGTGAAGGTTGTGCCAGTCGACACCTGTTAATTCGCGGAGTCTATTCGAAACCACGTTTGGCTCGTAGGCCATCAGTTTTGCGACGTTTTTGTATTAATAATAATAATAATATAATAAACGTCAACACACTCACACCCTCGCATTAGGATTCCCTGTGGCGGGTGGCGTGGACATCCACATATATGACATCACAAACACCCATGACCCGAGAACAAATATTTATCTGTCACATAAATGTCTGCCCCGGCCGGGAATCGAACCTGGGACCCCTCGCTCGGCAGGCAGGTTCACTACCAACTGGGCTATGGGGTCGTCAATTTCATGTCACTTCACTTTGCTTTTTATCTTTAAGCTTTTTTTATGATAACTACACTATTAATTATAACAATTTTACTTACGCATTTGAGCAGTTTTATTAATTAGGCTGGTTTGACGTTTTTTTGTATAATTAAGACTGGGATGCTTTTTAAAATTATAAGTTGGAAGCAAATATTTAATTTATTTTATTATCAGACATTGCCGTGAGTCTATCTATCCCTGAACACCTCTTCTTTGTTACGGTTATAATTTCGTGACTTTCCGAGATATATTATACTTATACAATAAACGGTTGAATATTCGTGTGTGTGCGAATACACGACAATGTTATGTGAAATACATATTTTAATACAATTCTGAAATATAATTAATATGAGATAACATTAAGACATTGGCAAATCCATAAGAGTTCACTGTAGGATTAAGACCTTGCACATCCGCGACTTTATGCAACGCGGAGTTAGCATCATTTATACAAAACAATTGAAATATGTACCTATTAGTCAATGTTTCATTAGCTCCCCTGTAGAAAATAATATTATGTTGGAAAATACACATATAAACTCATTGTTTGGAAATTATTTCATAATACTGTTTACTGCGCAGTAATTTTCAAACTGACATAAAAATAAAGCAATATTGAGGTCAATTCATTGTATAGTACTGTTGTTAAGTTTTTTAATGATAAAGTATATGTTGAGAGGCCGGTCTCACCGCTGAATATACGTTGAAGATTAATATCTAGAGTTTGCTGATTTACTACTTCATTACGCAATTAAAAAACTTTAATTGTTTACTTTGTATGTTAAAATGTTATCAGTGACTACCGCAATTGAATTTATGTAAACAATACATGATAATACTCATATAAATTCCAATGACTAAGTCAAACGAGTAGTTTAGTCTTAACTAGTGCTTCCCAAACTATTTTTTCCGGGGTCTGGTTATTTATATGCTCTCCCTTTATAACGCATTTAAAGTTTTTGTAACGATTCAAATATAAAAGTATGCAACGTAAAACACATTTTAAATCATGTATTGACGATTCCGTAGCCCAGTTGGTAGTGACCCCGCCTGCCGAACGTGGGGTCCCGGGTTCGATTCCCGGCCGGGGCAGATATTTATGTGACACATAAATGTTTATTGTCATGGGTGTTTGTGATGTGATAATTGTGTATGTCTATGCCACCCGCAACACAGGGAACCCTAGTGCGGGGGTGTGAGTGTGTAAACGTTTATTTATTATTTATAAATTGTTTAGTGCGTTTGCAGTGATCATGTAACTTTTGAAGGATTTGAGCTTCTGAAATCCTACGGCAGCGTTGTATTAAGGTTATAAACCGATATGATGCTGGTGCGTCACGCGACACGCCATTGTATATAATATAGTTAAAATATAGAGCCAGCTTAAATATCTGCCAGGTAAAAAACTATACAATAAAGTTGAAGATTAACGATTTTCACTGTCGCGACCCACCCTTTTGGAAGCGCTGATCTAATCGAAGACGAATTTTACATACTTATTAACATCATTTTTAAATGTGATATTTCTGTTTTATAGTTGTTTCAGTAAGTACTTCCTTTATTTTGATAAACTGGCAGGGCTAGCGAACCTACTTTAGTTTTTCAGAGATGTCACTTAAACATGATAGAATAACTTAAAGTACTATATTGAAAATATGGTATTAAAATCTGTAAAAGGAACAACATGAAGAAAAAAAATAGAATTGGAAGAATAAACGTAATATATTTTATTTCATCGTTCATGTTATAGCATTGTATAATTTATTTGTTTGTAGGTAACATTATTACAAAATATATTTTCTTACGTTGACATTACTCGAACTCGTTTCCAAGTAAAATATGTATAACTTATACTTTGGGTCGCTCGAAACGTAGATAATAAAATTACAAAATATTTGAATATTCTCTATTAGCAAAGAGCAGGCAAAGGAGCAATTTTTGCCATGAAATCTAATCTATCCTGTCAGTGATTCTTTATTTTTATGTGCACCATACATTACCCATACCTCTACGTACCTACCACCTGCATTGGTATATGTATACATATAAACTTCGACATCGTTCAGGTTCAACAATTCATTATACATATACACTTGATATGAGTCACATGTCTAAAAGACCCTCACACATCGTGCCCTCAGATTGTTCCAAATTGGATTATTACTAATGCAAATAACCTTTTATCAATTATTTATCTTTTAATATTTCTAATTTATCAGTATCATGAGTGCAATATAAATACTAATATATACAGTGTGGAGTGATTAATAACATTATTTTTAGTTTAAAAAATTTTAATAGTTACGACGATGTGATTTTGTTTTTGTAGGGCGATTTGATTTTTGTTTTGAAGCGTGATGTTGTTTTTTACGTAGACTAAGTCGCGGGAACCATTTAGTGTATTATACATTATATACTTCCTCGTGAATCACTCTATCTATTGCTGAAAACTGCATTAAAATCCGTTGAGTAGTTTAAAAGATATAAGCTAACAGACAGCGAAAGCGACTTCATTTTATACTATGTCAAGATAAATTCCGCCCCGTTGCATTAAAATTAGTAACTTTCATTTTCAAGTTTCTAGATTCGATGCGATTTTCGATAATCGAGTTTATGTCTAGCTACCTTGTACATCCGGAATAACGTAGCTTTCAAATGGTAATATATTTTTTTAAATATGTGTCGTGCTACCAGAGATTTACTTTCCATGCATGAGTATAGTACTTCGTTACGGTTGTTTAGCCAATGTTGGAAGAAATACTTCTTAACCTGTTTTTTTCTTGCATTTTGTAATGACCGACTTGCTGGCAGTATGTAGGATGTGCAATTGTAACTTTAAGAGGTTAAATAGAACTAATTAATCTATTTACCTTCCCTTTAACCTTGTCGAATGACAAACAAATGGATCTTGGACCACATACAACATAGCGTAACATAATCAGTCCTTTATGAAATTAATTTTAAACAACGCTGAAGCGATCTTTGCAAACTTGACAGGCCAGCGGTATATATCGGTGTATTTACGACTGTGTATCGAAGGGCTATCGCTCTTCGGATTGTCGAATTTATTTATTGTGTTGATAAATAGTACATTTCAACATTGTAATATCAATATTGTTACGTGATTTAATGGTAAAATAAATAAGATTTGAACCATAACCGTATTCATTTATCGTTGCATAAATTGATCAAACAAGCTATTCAAGTTAAAACTTGTGATTGTCCGATAAGCAATGTGATCTGTGAACGCGGTTAGGAATTGGATGAATGACCAATAGTGGTAAAATTAATATATGATTCCATGCTTAGGATAGGACGTTGCACACTCTCTTCCCATGGGTACGTAACAATCGTTTAACCACACGCGACTGTTTGGGCGACATCAATACTTGACACTTGAATTGGGCAATAATCCCTCTAAGTCTAATAATCTTCTCTAGAGTGGTACGTTATTATAGACGTGTTCAGAGCTTTGCCAACGCACACGCTGCTATCCAAATGTACTCGTATAGTAAGGTAGTACATAAACATAAATCTATTTCAATTTCAGTCTTAAATCTAATTATTAATTATTATTTTTTTATTAACAGAATCCGTCCCAATCTGTGGCCGTGAAGGTGGTGACGAAAAAAGGCATACAGAAGGCTTCCGAGATCTTGGTGAAAGAAATCAAGATCCTACGCGAGCTGACGGCGCTCCATCACACCAACCTCGTGGCCATGCATGACTGCATGGACAGTCCCGCGTACGTTTACGTCGTTATGGAGGTAAGTACGATTACAGTTTCTAGCCCATTATAAAACATAAAAAACTATCTATTCAAAAAAATTATACTACCTGTACAGAACGATTCATATTGAAAACTAAAATTGAGTTTATTCCCATTGTAAAGTACTGAAATGAATTAAATATGTAAAATATTTGTAACGGCTAAGAAATGGTTAATCGTACATTAATGTAAAGGTCATAGATTAAAGTAGGTTATTCATGCTTCATCAAATTAAACAAGTAATTTATGTATCAATTGAATTTACATCGAAAATGTCCTAATCTGTGCATAGTACAAATAGATACAGGTACGAGGAACGATTAAATTACCACACAATAGACCGTGGTCGTTCGGTTAGTTTGATTCGCTGGTCTGTAGGGCAGCGGCAACAATTACCAGGAAATTGTAAAGTTATTAGTGAGCATTAGGTAGCGTCCGTAACCCACTGGCCTTGCCCTTAATCTATCCACGATAACAACGTGAACGTGATATGCTTTGTTCACTTACTGGTAAGTGGCAACACGGCCATGTGAGCCACCGACCAGCGCGCTTTGATGATTGAAATGTCAACGCACTCGTTAAGTAATTCGTCCTATTTTTATCTTTTTGCGCAGTACAATTTTTTGTTATTTAAATACTGGTTACTTCGCACCCAGTAAAAAAAAGATGATATATATTTTTTTAGGTACTTTTTAGGTTGTCAGCAGTTTTTGTGCTTATATCGTTCTCAGGAATATGTTTTTGAGTTTTTCATGTCGTCCAGTAAGCATCTAGGCGAGTAGTGGCGACCGCGCACCGCTGCCTTCCGCGTCGGCTTGGCTCCCTAAGTACCGATTTGTAGCAAGGTCACGAAAGCTTCCTCCAATATCTTGATGTAACAAAAACGTACCCACGTTTCAAATGCGTAGTTAAGACGCAAAAATGTGCCGTACGATAATTTTAAATTTCTCATGACATGATATTATTTTAAAAATCCGTTGCGTAATCGGTCAGTTCAACCGGCTCGTTAGGTATGTATTTTTAGAGATTTATGTATAAAGTTACTATTTCAATTGCTTCCTATCATTACCGGCAACTACTGTGAGCTCTGTTGCACTTCTCGCGGATTGCTTTCGTCGCACAGAGGTAGATAAACTTTGCTTTACACGAACCGGGAGGGCATTATGATGTCAATATGGTAATTAAGATTTGTAAGTTATCCGTTAGTGATACAGAAAGGATGGAATATTGCGACTTGATTTTTAAATCATTGGATACCTATCTGGATTAAAATTACAACATTGACTAGTAAGGAATTTCGATTTGCTCTTTCTGGCCGCCGCGCTGCCCCACTAACCTTTATATCATTCAATAGTCACAATTTCAAGAGCCACGTACTGCTCGTATCAGTTTAAGATAATAAAACCATTAATTATGTAAATAATCGTACATGTAGGTAAATAAAGCGTACATTAGCAGACCTTATTACTGATAAATTAAGTTATAATTAGCGGCGTGGTTACCATTAACATCCTAAATGGGAACGTGGATGTAGTTGAACAATTACATTTTATGATTTATACTACTTTTCTCATCGTGACTACGATCTTTATAAGCAAAACACGTACAAAAGTAGCAATATGTTAAAGTTTTTTACGAAATTACTTATGTCAATAAGGACTCAAGTCCGTTACTCATACATCATATCATATCTGTACCTAAACACGATTGTTCTGCCGGATATGCCACTTGTATGTACTGAAAAATTAATTAGTAATAGGAGTTAGCACGCTTTGATGCGGTCACACGTGGTAGTCCTCTGGCCCGTGTAGCGGGGAACACGGGCGCACGGTGTGCGCAGGCGCACAGACGCTGATAATAGATTATTGCGCACAAATGGCAAACGTCGCGACGCCATGCGGCCACGCGGCCCCGTGTCCTCGATCCAATGCGATCGTCTTTCGAACTCGAATTTAATATAATGCGCAAGCAAGCACGAATTTATCATTGTATCACTTCATGTTTATAAACAATGTACCAGTTAATAAATTGCCTAAAATTATATATTACATCCGTGCTACATCTGTAAGTCAGTGACAGTTTTTATGTATACATTGTTTAGTAGAACTTTATATTCCACAAAATAAATTAAATGACTTATTTCTTTCTCATTTTTGACAACTTATCTAATATTTCACTGAATAAATTTCCCTCCCCGAATAATAGTAGTGGTGTAGTTTTTAAACAAAATAACAGTGCAATGCAATATATTCAGTATATAGGTTCGTATCGCTTATGCGTTTGTATTTAAAATGTAAGTCTTATCGCAATACTGATCGTTAACGTTATGTAAAAATGGGAAAGTAACGGTAGCAACCATACTGTATTGTTACATTCCATTAAATCACTTGTTCTTTGATGCATAGAAAAGAATGAATAGAAAAGTAATACCCAAGTAATTGCACTACACATTGCCTTTGTAATATAAATTAATATTGCACATTATAGTTGAAATTACCTTCCGCCCAAGGTGATTGCAACTTTAATAATATAATGTTCAAAATAAGCTACTGCGACTTTTAGTTTGTGCAATGCCTTTCCAAACACAAGTGATTCAGAAATTATAATTGCATATGTCCATTTGACTTCAGGAAAAATAAATGTTGTTTATGAAAAAATTTACAGAAATCACAACGATTTGCATCTAATTTAAATTTAACTTGGAAATCACGTATTTCTGATCAAAATTGTTCATAATTGTGTAAAGTAATAATAATATCGTTTTGTTAGTCTATCAACAAAACAAGTCTAACGAGTTCCTGTGTCCATGACCGCGAGATCGTGCGCATTCGTTAAATAGGTATCAAATTTGGAACGATTAAGTTACTCTTCTGTAATAAAAACGACCATTGGGCTAGTCATTTGCAAACAAGTATAGAATGTTTTAAGTGTCCAACCGGCCCACGCTTTTTTATATGTACTAAACTTGTCTGTCAAGTAATAAAGCACATTGTCTACATCGAATTAACGCATGGCTTTACCATTTTGTTCGCTCTGGTTAGCTGTGATAAAGCGTTTGTGAAGCGCCTCGGTCGGAATTACAATATCTGCTAAGTCTACCGTGAATAAAGTTGTTTCAAGACACCGGGATTCGGGATGGGGGTGGAGGGGTTATTCTATTTGAAGATGTTTATAAATATCAAAAGGTAATCGAAGCATCGTATCCGCGGGTTATCGTTTGCCCATTTGCCTATTTATCCTTAGCAGCGGCCCTGTTCGAAGTATAACTGTTTTATATATCGTTTATAATAAGTAAAAATATACTTCATTAAACTTGATTTCTCTATATATACGAAATATAAATCCTCTAATATACGAAATTGACACGCCTAATGAAGTGTATAAATTAACGCGTATTAAGTATGTATACAAATATTAATACCACTGTGCCACTGAATACTGCGGATTCAAGGTGAAATAATTGTCGTTCTTGTTATTTTTGTTTCATTAAAACTAAAGCAACCGTGCTCTCATCGCAATACGAAGCCAAAGAAAGTTCATTGGCACAAGTTCTTTTTAGTACATTTGGACATCTTAGTCATGGCAGCCTGCGTGAGCCGGCTCAGTAATTACCTACATCTTACTGACTGATAATGACAAGTAGATGTGTGTAATTTTTCCAGTGAGTGATACTTAACGTTTTCTTTATTGTATAGTACAGTAGTCCTTGTTAATGTGACTTCTTAAATTATTGTCATACACATGCAAATGTTCCAATGTACGGCTATAAAGTCAATGAAAGTAGTTTTGGTATATCACTCAATGTTTTATCGTAAATTGTAGTTTTTCCGCATCCGTTTTATGTAGACTTAAGAAATTATGTATTATACTTGATGAACATATAAAATCTAACACGTGTTGCAACGGTTCTGATAACCAAATCCTAGAATATAGTAATGAACCTGATATAAAATTTAGAATCTCCAATGCTATAGCCAAGTGCTCTTGCAAGTGAGAAAAGTGTCATCACACGAAACATTCAAAGTTGGCGGATGAGGGGTGGCATTCTATACTATACTTCCGTCCCTCCCAGCGCCTTTCGTCGCCATGTAAAACGTGGTCAAGTGTCTACTTGTTAGCAAAATATAGATAACGTACGATGAATTTATCATTGTAATTTGTCTGTACTATAGTATCATAATATACCTAATAACTAAATATTGCTTTGTTTGTTTTACCTTTAATGTAATTTTTTGTAACGAAGTGTAATTTAGCAGTACATCCATGAAGCAGGAATTATGTTCATTTTCACCGTAACAGGTCCTCACGATTTTTGTGTTTTTCACCGATATTTCGACCCAATTACATGGATTATGGTCGCGGCGAGACTCGTAGATATCGGTAAAAATACAACAATCGTGAGTACCCGTTAGTGAGTCCGCAATGATAGAAGTTTAAAATCAGGAATAAGTTCATATATGGTGTAAGAATGAAATACTGAAAGCTACTGCGATATACGAGCATCATTTGCATTTACAAGTTTTGATACTTTCACTTAAACCTTAACAATAATATTACTAGACAATAAGATTTAATTTAATTTATTTAAATTTTCATGAAAGCTACAAAAATCGGAACGAGCTCTAAATTTCTTTTATCACGGCTGAATAACAAGGGTTTCTTTATGGTTTCGCCCCCAAGTGAACCACCGAAGCTTTTATTTACCTATTCTATCAACATTTAAACTACTGTCACTGACGTCTCTATTGAGGCTCTCTTATATATACTGGTACATGTACATAAGTTATGTACGTTAAAAAATACTCTGATAGTTTTCTTAGAAAGAGTAATATTCACAATATTAATACTAGGAATAAGGATAAACTGATTGTTCCAAATTTCAGACTAAGCAAAACTGGTGGCTCTTTCATGTGTAGATGTGTAAATATTTATGTAAATTCCATTAAAATTGACAGAAATGCCATATTGTAAATTTAAAACTCGTGAAAGACGTTCTTATGCGGAAAGGTTATTACAAACTTGATGATTACTTTCGAGATAAGACTGCTTGGACATGAGTTTAATATTAAACCAGTTTAAGTGCGTTCTGTAACTGTGAGTAGGAAAAAAAACTCCTAGGGAGTTCTTGCCGCTTCTTCTTCCGGGACCATTCACGGTAGGGATTTGTTGAAGCGATGGCGTAGTTTCACGTTCGAAAAGTGTATGTAAAAATCAACTTCGAATAAAATATTATTTCATTTCATGTATGTACTTTGAAAAATACCCTGTTTACCGAAATACTTCAGCTGTTCTTTCGGCAAAAAATATCTCGTTATATCTCAATATATCTTGTTCGTTATATTGAAAGGTATATATTTTATCAAAGCATTTTCTTAAAATATAACATACATCTGCTGATAAACTTGCCACTCGCCTTTTGACTCATATAAATATTGTTTGTACAGTTTTACCTGAAGCCAGACGAAACAAGGGTTGTCCCTAAACTGCTCGACGTCCTCCCGCTATATTCGAAAGAAACTACAAAATTGTTAAGTTTGTAATCGTTATGAAGATGTTACATTTGGACCAAATTCTTTTGACTCTCATGGTTTTTATAATACTTATCAACATAAGATTTCGGACGTATGAGAAATGAAAAAACAAACATTTACCGTAGTTTACAATTTAGAAAATTAATAATTGAAGTTATCAAGGTGAAATTCTTCACAAGTCAAAATAAATTACAAGTTTAATAAACATAAGAATATAAAGTAATATTTATTTTGAAAGATTATGATGGTATAAATTAGATATGAAAGACTAGACTTTGATATATTTGATTTGCACATAATGCACACAGTGACCTCCCGACTATTCTAATTCTGAATCAATAAAAATGATGTGATAGCCGTATAAGAGATTGATAATTTCTCGCTTTATTAAATAATCTTATCAGTGAAGGTACGCATATTTATATAGGTATTAAGATTAAGTAAGATTCCCACTTCTCTTATAACACGTCTAAGTTGGAAGCCGCATTTTTCAGTCTTCAGAGTGTTCAGTTCCAAGATAATAATACGATTAAAACTATGATCATATTATGTTTGATTGTTAATATATGAATAGTTTTTATTTCGTTACTAGCAAACTGCCCTCGCCTCGCTTCGCTTCGGAAAAATTACGCCATACGCTAAGAAATAGTACCTACTTTATTTTAAATTAATTTATTACTTTTTTATTTATGGACGGATTGAGATGAAACGAACTTTAAATATTAAGTGATACTTACTACAATACATTAGTGAAAACCAAAACGAAATCGGTTAAGCCGTTTCTAAGATTAGCGCACACAAAGGCATAGACAAATAGACAAACATTCTAATAATTTCTTTGTGTTCTATTGCGTTAATAATTCCCCCTAATAATAGTTTTTCTCATATATCCTTCATGTACAGAAAGCGATGAGTTAGAATTTTATTATCTGTAGAAATGAACAAACAATACACCGATATACCATAGTTAACAAACTTGGTTAATACCAATAGGTATAATTAATAAGTAATATCAGAGTCGACTAGTATAATACTCACGTATAGATAGATTGCTTGCAACCTCCGATCAACGTCTTGCAACAGAAGTTACTCAATATGCAATTTGCATGGTTCACGTAGAGCTACGGAAATGTTAAGTGTAAACTGTAACAAATACAGTTTTAATTTGTTAACTGCGGTACCAATAGCGCTGCTGTTGTTAGGTTCGTGTAGACTATAACGTTTATGTTACCTTGCATACATAATTGTATTTTGTTGTATATAAACATGAAATTGAATTACATAATTTTAATATCAAGTCGATCTTTGCTCGAGTTCGTGTTCACGCGTGAGTTATACGTTGGAAATCTGATGTCATCTAAGCGGATCGTTCCGTAATACACTGTAGGCAAAAGTAGTGTCGACTGGCTACTATGTTCAGTATGTATATATATATATATATATAATATAATATAATACCGCGTATCATAAGCGTGTATGTACTTAGGTATACTATAGGTGTTAAACCGGCATCGCCTGAGTCAACCCTAAAACATAATACAATGTAATTAGTTAGTACAAGTGTTGATTGCATTGGTTATGACGTCTACTTCGAAAGACTTGACACGAAATGAAAAGCCAAAATATAATTCTTCCGAACAGATATCAGTATATGGAAATGCTAGCGCACGTCCACTTAACGCAGTGCAACTTCAAATATTTTCATAAAAATTAAATAGGTATTTAACTTTTAGTATAATATTATAACGTTATAATAACAGATCCGAGTTAACAGTGCATGATTCTAGTGGATACGTGTACGGTATTATACAGCTGCGGATAGCGCTTAGCGCCCAACAGTGTGTGACCTCGTGTTTGCATTAATATACGCCACGCTCTCGGGCCCTATAAATTGCACGTGGCCAGGCAAGCCCGACCTTGGATCTTTTCAATAGGGTTTCGCTTCGTATTCGTACTAGCAAGTAGCAAATATCGCGAGACCGATTTCAGCGTAGAAACGTAGGCGGTGCTGTATAAAAATAAAGAAATATTGTACTGAATGTACTATTACTTAATACTAAAACTGTACCCGTGTAACACGACTTATACATTGCACTGAAGCAAGATACTCATTATTTACCTAGTAGTATAAAACTGAGGCATAAACAATAATTCTGCCAATCTACTTCTACATTTAGTTCTTAGTTACACATTTTTTTAAATAAAAAGTGTGTTAACTTATAGTAAAAATGTAAAGACGAGCACGGCGGGGTGCGTAACGGCAATTGGAATACATACTAACAACGAATTGTATTATCAAATTTAACAACGCAATTTCGGTATCAGTTCTATAATTGTTTGGTATCATATAATTAAGAAAAATATACTCAGTGATATTTAAAAATAACGACGTCCAACGTTGCTTCTGGGTCGATGTGCGGTCCAAATAAATCATTGAACTGCGTTTTGAAGTGAATGAATCTCATGTTACAGGAATATATTAATGTGGAGGGTTACAAATGGGAAAGTAAGGTCGATGAAACGCTAAATAGATTGTGCTAAAGATAATAATATGTTAACAAAATGGTTGATAAAAGACATAATTAATTATCCTGTGATTAAAAAATTAAGATATTCTTAGCCGATATTAAAAAAATAAGATATTCAAATGCGATAAGAGTAAAAGAATGATGTTATCTTAACAAATGACATACTAATGGTTTTCAGGATAGGAAAAAACAATCTGCAGCATATTAAAATATGAATAATTATCATCGGCATAGTTTATATTTCAGCTTACAAATATAGTTTGTTGATTTATCACCCTATCAGTTCTTATGGTTCATAGTGCTATGATGGTACAGCTGTATGATTAGTCAGTTAAACCATGTCGACGAAATAAATATATTCAACCAGTCAAGATGTTCATATGTTATAGAAGCAGACACAATAACCATGTAACTTTATATTTTATTTATATCTGTAGACGACAAACGTGCAGACGGAACCTCTTATGGTAAACGATCACCGCTGCTCATGCACTCCGTAATACTTAAAGTGTTACCGACGCGTTTTCGGTAAAAGTTGAATCACGGGATCCGATTGAATGAAAAATAAAAATGAATCCGAATGAAAAATATTTCACGGTTCCAGAAGGTGTTTGGTATTTTATAGCTAGCTAGGCAGGTAAAAAATCCTTCCACCACGTATGAGTACTGGGATTACATTGTGTAGTACCAAAACCTTGCAACTTCCAACAGGAGGGACTGTTCACCATAATCTCTTTCGTTATTCAGCAGAGGCAATGCAGCAATGGGCAGAGCCCCTTACACTCGAGAATATATATTAAAGCTGTCACATATATACATATAGGAAACTATGACTACATGATATGCGGACTATTATTATCTTTCTTGCCTATCCACATCTTTCGAATGTTCAATATCTCTACTTTGTTATTATTACAAATACAAGTTTTATCGTGATAATGATACCGTTCTAGTAATCATTAAGTTTGTATTCTTATTTTCTCTACATCACCATTACGTTGTCATTGCAAAATTACGCATCACACTGTCGTCCGTTTTCACTACATTCAATACTTTCTATTTTATACAGTTGCTCAATATTGTGTATCGCCATCTATAAGTCATAATAGTCTAAGGACAGTTTTCGTGATACGTTTGCAATAAGAAAATATATTATTGTTATTTCTCTTTCTTAGACGTGGGTTCACTACTACACCTGTAATGCCTCAAAAATTTTGTCGTGTTCCGGCCTTAAAGTTTTTATTAGAACTAGTAACAGTTCAATATAACGGTCATCAGATGCGTTTGAATATGAAATTTCTTCATGGTTTGCGATAGGTCCACTCTTAACTGTAAGGCCTTTTGCGCTACACACACATATATATATATATGTATGTATATAGGTTGTCGTGTCGTTAATATAATTACTTATTGATTTATTACACACATTGACTCCTTTTGTAAATAAATTAATGTTGCAAATATTCAGTTATCGCAAATGTGTATTCAGGGTGCCTTTGAACTGAACTGCCTTTGTCATTGATCCATTATTTAAGAGATATTTACAGATATTTCGGTTCTAACAACTGTCGGAGGTGGAGGCATAAACACGTGTTTAGCAAGAAATAAAACGTTTGTTGACCTGAACATTTGAGTCAGTCGATAGTGCAAGACGTGCGATTCAAACAACATAACCGTTAGGGCATGGCGGTCCAACAAGCAGCGGCTGCCAGTCGATCACACGTCCGCCCGCATCGGTTGTGTTATCGCGACCTGTTCTCTGCATCTACAATAACTGCGCCACTTTCATATCTTGTTGTGTTCGTGTATCACACGTGTTCTACTTCATGTTGTAGGTACGTGTTATCGCGCGAAGCAAAGCGTGATTTCCAGTGAAAAAAAAATTCTCTCTGGTGACGTACGTAACGCGGCGGGAGAAAAAGTTGGACATATTGTAGCATTATCAGAACTTATTAATTTTAGCATATGCTGCTAGGATGTTTCTAGGTAGAGAATGGTAACCAATATCAAAATCCCAATAGGTCAATGCAAATTAATCATAAAATTTTAATACTTTTTATACATCATATTGTTTCTTCACGCATTTGGTGACTAGTAAAATATATCTACTCCACTTAAAAAGTATGTCAGGGTTTTAAATTGATTGGAACACGTCATCTGATATAAATCCAGTTGAATAAATTTATCCAAGCAACCATTTTCATGAAATCTTGCATTTCACAACAAATTTAACTTGCTTGCATTTTAACTCATTTATAATATTAATTCATTTATATTATTATGTACTTTATAAATGTATATACACATAATTTTTTGTGGAATAATTTAAATGTTGAGGGTACTAGTAATCTCGCCCTCGCTTCGCTTCGGGAAACTTGATTTTAACGTTCACAAAGAGTATTCGCACCCGAAATGACTTTTGCTCATCAGACATTTTATAATTTTTTCCTATAGTGTCGTACATGTAAATGTTTCTCGTAAATCAGTCTTTCTATTGGTAAAGACCGTGTAAGTACCGGTGCAGTAGTTTTTGAGTTTATCGCATTCAGACAAACAGAGAGTTGGTTTTATATACGTATAGCCAAGACTATGTCCATCTAAAATAATGTACCTCTCAAATGGTAAAATGATTTTTCCTATAGATGCCGTGGTTCTGGAAGTTACACACGAACTCGCAAAATTTTAACTCCCTCTTTATAATATTAGTATAGATAGGTAGACTTAATAACAAAATTGGAAAATTTAGTACTTTGAAAACTAAGTAAAAAAACACAATGTAGAAAACTATATCTTATCAAAACTTACACTATATTTTGTTGATCTAGCTTTGCTTACAATTTACAATACACGTAATTATATACATATATCTAAAAATAGTCCAATTTAAGTGGAATCAAATAAAATGTTAAATAGTACTTAAGAAGTTTAGCTGGCATAAGAAGTACTAACACATAACAGTAAGTTTCACTTATAAATCGTCCAACGAACAATATGTATAGCTTGATTTTATACAGGCAGTTTATCTTGCAAAGGAACTTCCTCCGGGGAGGTACCATTGGCATTACTTCCAGGTCGCTCATTCGGTGACCTTGGGCTGGAACTGAATCGGTTCTTGATAGAACTCCAGTTCTTCTTAATTATGATTACGGCCACTACCACTACCATTCCAGCAACAATGACAGCAATTATATTTCTATCTATTCCTCCGGATTTAGAATCAATGGTTTTGGCTCCTATTTTCACGTCCCCACCTGCATTACTAGGATCTGTAGGAATATTGCCGACAGCGTTCGATTGTATTGCGTCAACAGGTGCACTTTCAACTACAGTACGGAGTGAAAAATTCACTGCGTCGGCCGACTGGTTGTTTGTGACGGTTTTTGTTATTTCGCTTGTATTTGATGTTCGATGATCTTTGTCTATCTCATTGGGGTTGACGGGTGTGGGAATATTAATGGATGGGTCTGCGTTGACTGTTTTTTCATCTACGGTAGTTTTAAGGACTGTCTCACTGGGCGGTGTTACGTGAAGCATATAACCATCGATACCTTGGGGAGCGTCTGGACACTCGAAAGACTGCTTATCACATGATTCGATACACACGGTCTCTAGGTTTTCTTTGAAATGAGCACATATATCTTGTACTAATTCTGTTGTTGCCGTCGCTAATGTTATTTTCCGCAGACTACTAAGCCCCATAAAAATTTCTGGTGATAGCATCTGAAAAAGTAATGAAGTAAATAGATAAATTTAATAGCAAATATATAATTGTGGATGATATAAATATTTAGTGATGATGTGCTGACGTGTGGCGAGAGTCATATAAAGATTACGGTCAAAAGTAAAGAAAAATAAAATTTTTAAACGTTCTGTTTGTGGTATCCTCAATACATCACACACTCACAGCGTATAGAGGGTATTCGCTTATTCACAAGGCACATCGCATACCACGCCTCGGGAATCTTGCCCAGAGCTACGTACGATCTCCGACGGAAGTTGTTTAGATTGCATTCACTACTTAACCGTCACATAATCGCTCATGTAACATTTAAAAAATACTTGTATTCGGCAGTTTAGATATCAGTGGTTTACTCAGTGATGTACGTCTTAATATCCCAGCCCGATATCCACGACATGCCATAACGAAACCCTTGTACGGAATGTACATATGGATGTACTTGCAGAACAAAAAATTTTCAAACTTTCTCCGCGTCCCCGAATTTAATCGATTATGTGGAAATTTAGCAGATGTCGACCTTAAATATCACAAAAACAAAAAATATTTCGCCACCTTAACAATTAATGGTGTAAACTAACAAACTGATTTTACTTTTTACATTTATTTATCTATATTACATTAGTTTAACGCAGTAACATCTGTAAATATTCTTCACTCCTATAGTTGGCATGCACATATGCTGTAAATAGTTATACATAATTTTATGCTAACAACTATGTGTATTGCTGTTGGTATAAACGATACATATTTATGTAATCTTATTTTTGCCCCGTACGGAGTATTGCCCTCATTGTTGTTTGGATCTTTTGTTCCCCGCTAAAGCCTCGTGTCACTATATCTATACTAATAAGTAAAATTGGAGTGTCTGTTTGTAAAATTAAAATAACCGCTTTTTACTACATGCATACGAATGTATAAACGGTACATATACCAAAATAACATTTTTTACAATTTTAGTCTGTCTGTCTGTTTGTTCCGGCTAATCTCTGAAACGGCTGGATCGAATTTGACGGGACTGTCACTGGCAGGTAGCTGATTTAATAAGGAGTAACTTAGGCTCCTTTTATTTCTACTAAATAACTTTTTTGTTAAATTCCACGCGGACGAAGTCGCGGGCACAGCTAGTTTCTAATAATTTGTAAGCAATATTTATATAGTATGCTTCAATTTACCGTTCTCATATCATTGCCACCCAAATCTAATTCTTGCAACTTCGTCAGCAACCAACTGTTCTTCAAATCTTTTGGATATTCGATAAGACGATTATTGGCAAGTTTCAACGCCACAAGCTCTGGAAGTTCGCTGACGGACTGAAATAACAACAAAAATCTAATTAGTGAAATATTATTATAGTGTTAACTTTTTTTGTATGTTAAGATGCAATGGTTTGATACTCACACCAGATGCCAATTCCATAATCAAATTGTTATTCGCATTAAGTTCTTTTAAGTTTTTCAAGAATGATACTTCTTTTGGCATTGCGGTTAATTTATTATTTTGTAAATATAATTTTGTAGTCTTAGGACTAAGAGGACTTGGAAATTCTGTGATGCCGTAACCTGAGCAGTCGACCACAAAATCGTTTGTGTCACCCTCTATTATGCAAACGCATGGTTTCGGACAAGAAGCTTCGCTGTCATTATTTGCAATAACTTCATTATGTAGTATTGAGGTAGATTGAACTTCTTCTAATTTAGGTACTGTGCTTGCTTCAGTCACGATGTCGTTTGTCGGTGCTTCACCAACCCCTACTCCACTTCCCTCAATTATCGAGCCGTCGGTTTCAGACTGATTGTCTGGAGGAAATTGATTGTCACTTTCAATGGGGATCGGCAACTCATCTTCGTTTTGAGCTTTTACAAATCCACATCTGTAAATTTGTTATATTATTATGTAAATACGAATATATAGATGAAAAAAATATTTGTCAGTCAACATTTCAAACAAAGAGTACCTAAATATAATGAAAAGAAAAATGCACACTAAAAGGAAATCAGTATCTTTTGTGTTATCATAACGAGCCGAGGTAAAATTACTAAGTACATAGATAAGAAAATGATAGCTGCTAGGGCGTAGACTAGAATTGTGATCTCAATACTATACTGACATTTATCAAAAAAGTATAAATTATTTGGAAGAACATTACATAATATATAATAAAATATGTAAGATATTCAAGATTTTAGTATTGTAGTAACTACTGTTTTAATTTTTTTTTGCTCTACCTAATAATACAGTCATACGTAACTATTAATACAAGACATGTCGCAATCAACGTGTCCACATCATTCACTGTTTTTTAATCATACTTTGAAATCAAATTGCATTCAATTCTTATTTTCGATTTCGATCTAAATAACAAAGGTTCATACAATTTTGAATGTATAAAATATATAAATTGACACTTACGCAAGGGTTACTGCAGATAATAACAAACAAAGATGAGTCCGGTTCATGGTCACTAGGCGATGCTAACTATAATAAACACACTAGTGTGCCAGCGGGACCAGGAGTAGTGGCAGTCCTGGCACTTGTATTGCAGTCGTATGGTATAGTAGTCGCGCTGTACCGTTGGAGCGCGCGGCGCGTAACTCACTGACACTTATACTATTATCACCCCCGATGATAAGATTACCAAAGGCATGGCCAAACTTATCGTAAATCAACGATAACGAGCATAGACGTAAAAAATGTGTTACATTTTCATTTATATAAATCAGCAATTTGTCTATGGTCATACGGCGCTGATTGACCGAAACATCGCTTTAAGCCGTCACGTTTTTCTGTAATTTCCACTTTGGTCGATTGTTGCAATTATGTAACTTTTATTTAGCGTTATTGAATTGTTGATAACAATATATTTTTAAAAACGTTATTATCTATATCTATACTAATAAATAAAATTGGAGTGTCTGTTTGTAATATTAAAATAACCGCTTTTTACTACATGCATATGAATGTATATTCGGTACATATACCAAAATAACATTTTTTACAATTTTTGTCTGTCTGTCTGTCTGTTTGTTCCGGCTAATCTCTGAAACGTCTGGACCGATTTTGACGGGACTTTCACTGGTAGGTAGCTGATGCAATAAGGAGGAACTTAAGCTATTTTTATTTCTACTAAATAACTTTTTTGTTAAATTCCACGCGGACGAAGTCGCAGGTATAGCGTTAGAGGATTATGGCAACTGACATTAATAATATTTATCACATGAGAATAATAAAAGCCGCGAAGAGTTTGTCTCTATTAGCCGAGATATATATGTATAAAATAAATTTAAATAAAGATGAAAAAAGTAGATGAAAGAAGAAGTTCAAAAACCAATATGTTTAAACTTCAACGTATTTGAATTATATAAATATTATTTAGAAGGATATTCTTCTGGTGGCGTTATCTTCAACAAATGACGTACTTAGCAATAATATGACTATTATATTAATTTTATACATCGATACCGAACTTCAAATAGGATAAAACATCTATATTTAGGGTACTAAATAATACAATTATTTGTGTTGTTTTTGCTTATGCTGTATCAGGTGCGGTCACAACACTCTTGACGAAATGTATATTTCAATATTTAAATTAAAACTTGTCATGATCATATGAAAAAGAAAGGCTAAAACGAAAAATCGTGATATGTTTTCTCATTTATGGCAAAATAATTGCACCGGAGCACTACGAAATTATCGCAAACAAATACACGATAAAAATTGGATGCTATTTTAGTCAACAAGACATAATTTCACCCTGACCGCTGGCCTGTCTGTTCGACTGTACACAAGACACGATAGAACAATGGTAGGTTGCAGTATGAAATGCCACCGAAAGACAACATAAATCAGACAAAAAAGATCGGCACTCCTGCAGACAGAATAAATAAGTAAATAGTATATAGTCAGTTTCTCACTGATGTGGTAATTATAAAATAACAATAGCGGTAAACCCTCTTGTATAATTTTGTCTTTCTCTTTTCCAATAATGTAAGAGACTCTTAAGTCAGGAGTGAATAGGCTCTAACAGCCTTTAGCAAACAGGACTATACTGATACTTATCCTCAGATGAGTTTGTAATCAAGCGTTATCTAGAAATAAAAATATGATGTATATACACTGAATTCGTTCCAAAGTGGGTACGGTTCCAGTGAGTAACGGTGTTTTTACTCACGCTACCGGTACATTTGCAGTACTGCAACGGCGGGGATCTAGCGGACTATCTCCAAGTGAACCGTCTGCTTAGCGAGGGCACCATACGCACGTTCCTGCGACAGCTGGCCGAGGCGATGCGCGCCATCCACGCCAAGGGCATCGTGCACCGCGACCTCAAGCCACAGAATATCCTGCTCACGCACAACGTTACCCCGCCTAGGACGCCGCATCCCTCTGAAATAACACTTAAAATTGGTAACTATGAATTTCATCTTTAAATGCAATATCTTCATAGAGTTCGTCAAAAAAAGTCGTCAAACGTACATCTAAGGTTGATGATTTATTAATGACTCCTCTGGTGTTGGTGATGTCTTTTGGAAAATGTGACCTTACTAAAAAACATCCCGGACTCTAATTCAACACACATGCACATCCGAATAATAACACCAACGAAGAAGCGTTGCTATGGCAACAATCAAAGCTTAAAAATTAACAAGCAATATAAAAAATATAAAGTCAATACCTACTTAGGTCAAAAA
Source organism: Megathymus violae (assembly GCA_003671415.1). Taxonomy (NCBI): domain Eukaryota; kingdom Metazoa; phylum Arthropoda; class Insecta; order Lepidoptera; family Hesperiidae; genus Megathymus; species Megathymus violae. Next base: position 1,534,906 of record PDGT01000041.1, read on the forward strand.
AAATGTTCTTTGTTTACTTTTTATTACATGATTACAATTAATATACATCTGTATACACATTAATTTATATCCTGCTAAATATATTATATAAGAGTTTTTAAATTTAATTAATGAATAAAAAATTTTAAAAACTGTGTACAGATCAAGTGTCATCCACTACAACTTAAAACTTAAATACACAATAACTTGATTACAAAATAAGTGAAAAAAAATGTATTTTATTAACGATTGCAAAATGTAACATATATAATATACAAGATATGGAAAGTGTAAACTAATAGTAGGATTTTAAAAGTACGGTATGCTTATATATATTACGCACTAAGTTGTCAAGTTATATACTGACATGAGTTCGTAAGATCACTATTTAGGTATGTACTAATTTTGCCGCCCTGTACCCAACTTTCTATTTTGGAGCCTACTGGAGGAAACTTCAGATTTTCTGATATGTTTAAATGTCTGATATGTTGTGTCCTTGTACAAATTTTTCATTGTTTCCTGTACTTTTAATATGTGTACAAGATAAATAAATATTTTCTTTCAAATTCTTAAAATATTTTCATTAACGATAAGACAACTGTCTGTATGTGACGTCCACAACTACGGAAGCAGATCGATTACAATATACGGGCGTCTTAATGGCTCCCGGTATCAAGTTCACATACGCTATATTTAAATCTTTCTCGCTTCAGTGAGCTGGGTCATTGTTTAAAGCTTCACCTACTTGAGATTTGAAACAAAGAAACTTTCATTTTTTAACTAGAGAGAGCTGAATGGAAATTGTAGTCAGAGCATACACTGAATTAAAACCCGATCCTTAACGGCGCGGACTGTGAACTTTTACCGTTATTTTAACATAGTTAGCCGCATGGCAGAAAAGTTCGAGCCCAGTATTTGCCTACAAATATGAGTCACGAATTGTTACATAGAATTACCGCGGTCAACCATCATATTAGATTGTGGACGTTATCCGTCATGTCACAATATTAAAAAATCGCAATTAATTGCTTGAGATAAATTTGTCATCAGTAAATTGCGACGTAATGAACTTTGCAATTTTTTTATCATTTGTAATGTTATAATCGTTAGAAACACCGTAAATTCGATACTTTCGAGATCTCTCAGGGATATGACTAATAACAAGTAATTATAACGTCGTTTTCAAAGTCGAATAATTACATCGAGTAATTCAATTATTCGCTATTCAGAATACCGAATGATCGATGAACAAATGTTCAACGTAATGGTTGTTCGCGGCATCTCTGATTGACACCTGCATACCCTTTCTATATTCTGTCCTTCTTTTTATAACCACGTTGTAGAAGAAGCAAACAGGTATTCGGCCCATCTGGTAATAAGGTAGTCAGCAGGCCATAAACAACTTCAGAGAGCTTTATAGTCCTCTTTCTAGCCGGTTACAAAAATGTTGCTATTTCTGGGGTATGGTAACTAACGTCTTATAAGTACAAAAGCCTACGGCACGAAACACGAAGTTATTTACGGTGTAATTTGTAGCACCTATGAAATTATTTATATACGTTGACTGATTGACGTAAATAAGTACAGAATGATGTAACTAATTAATTAGAAAAAAAGTTCATTCCATTTTTTTCTTCTTTAGCGGACTTCGGATTTGCCAGATTTCTGGAAGAAGGCAACATGGCTGTTACATTGTGTGGCTCCCCAATGTACATGGTATGTATTGGTGGTGTTGTTATTGGGTATAACACCTAATATCACAGTTTACTTGTATCTCTGAAGTGAAATGACCTCGAGTCATGTGACAATCAAGACGAATCGTTCTATGTAATTCTGCAGTCACGTATACGGAAATGCTAGCTAGCATTTTCATTTTTCGCCGTTTGTTTGTGTAAAAAATACAAAAGCATTGATCAATTCATTTATGAACGCAGTGTCGCGACTGAACGATCTTTCAATCAACAAAATTGTACTAACATCTTAGGTCACTTGAAGAAAATTCCTTTTATGTTAAGTACTAAAACGCACAGTTCTGCATTTATATTGAAACGTCGATGAATACTGGTTACGCAGTCGATTATGGTACAATACAGCACTTTCCGTGTATATGTATACACATATACACTACCGGTCAAAAGTTTGAGACCACTAATAAAAGATTTTTGTTATTAGTAAATATTCTTAAAATATTGGTGATAAAAAGTAATCTGCACACCTGCATATTCTATTGTTTTTAAAGATTGCCTAAAAGCTAATTCTTTTGTATATAAGCCAAGGAAAGGGCCATAAACCAGCATTGTTTCCAAACTGCAATGTGAGCCGAAGAAGAGCTAGTCCGATAATCGATTGTAAAAATATTATTACCTCATTACCGCAGCTGACACTTCGTTTTTTTTTCATCATCTTACAATGCGATTGTTCTATATTTTTAAAATATGTTTTTAAGTTTATTTTAACCCGATATTTTCATGGTTATCTACGAATATCCGCTGTTAGTCTGATTTTGTGATTCCTACAGTCAAGACGTCTCTAAAATGGGAAAAGTTTGCGAAATTAGTATCGAAACGCGATCTGCCATCGTTGTTCTCCATAATGAAGGCAAATCTGAACGTGAGATTGCATCTCAACTCAAGTTATCAAAGACTTGTGTTCATCGCACTATTGTGCGGAACAAACAAACTGGCAATAATCAAGATCGTCCGCGCTCCGGGAGACCAAGAGCTACGACTTCTAGTGAAGACAAATTTATTGTGGTAACCAGCAAGCGAAACAGACGCCTAACAGCCCCAGAAATCCGCGTTGAAGTCAACAAATCTCGGGAAAAACCTGTGTCTGTGTCTACAGTGAAAAGACGATTGCGAGACGCCAAGTTGTATGGTCGCGTTGCTGTTCGAAAACCTGTTCTAAAACCGCAGAATAAGAAAAAACGGTTGCAGTGGGCCCTAGCCCATCGAGACTGGACCGAAGAAGATTTCAAAAAAGTACTTTGGAGTGACGAATCTAAATTTGAAATATTTGGTTCAAAAAGAAGAATTTTCGTTCGACGTTCCGCCGAAGAAAAGATGATGCCACAGTGTGTAGTCCCGACTGTCAAGCTTGGTGGCGGATCTGTTATGGTCTGGGGTTGTTTCTCAGGCTATGGGACTGGAAATCTGGTCCAAATTAAAGGAATTATGAAAAAGGAGGAGTATAAAGTAATTTTGGAGAAAAATGCTATTCCCTCCGGACTAAAGTTAATCGGCAAAGGATTTAGTTTCCAACAAGATAATGATCCAAAGCATAGTTCAAAATTATGTAGGGGCTATTTAGACGAGAAACAGTCAGAAAAAGTGTTGGAAAACATGACATGGCCACCCCAAAGTCCCGATCTTAACCCCATAGAGCTTTTGTGGGAAGAACTTGACCGAAAAGTTCGTGAACAATGTCCTTCTTCACAGCAGGCCATGTGGAATGCCTTAGAAGACAGCTGGAAGAATATCTCGCAAGAGACAATAAATAAGTTAATTGCTCGCATGCCAAGATTGGTA
>PDGT01000041.1:1538527-1671676 GCA_003671415.1 Megathymus violae
AAACTGTATTTCATAATGATTTAAATATGTTGACTTTTATTTGTTTTCCTAATTTTTTTATAGTGGTCTCAAACCTTTGACCGGTAGTGTATATGAATTTTGATTCTTTCTTAATTTCTGGATTTATTAATATAAATTTATTTGCATAACATCGATTTTAGATAGATTTTAACAATATTTATTTTCGCAACAGGCCCCAGAGGTGATAATGTCACTCAAATACGATGCAAAAGCAGACTTGTGGAGCTTGGGCACGATAGTATATCAATGTCTCACGGGCAAGGCGCCTTTCCAGGCGACCACGCCTCACGAGTTGAAGGCCTTCTACGAAAACAGCGTCGATCTGCAGCCCAAGTTAGTAATTTAATAGAGGTCGTATTGCTGATTGTTTTATAACACACATTTTTGTCTGTTCGATCGTATTATATTAGACTTAGTGGTTGTGTAAAAATAATTGTTATTAAAGACATTGCCAACAGTAATATTGTTAGCAGGTGTTAGAGGTGAAAGCAGACGGGATATTCGTAATCGAACCTAAATAAGACGACATAGAAATAGGAGTAATATATTAAAAATCAATCTCAGATTAAATATTTATTAGAGGTGCGTGTCGCTGAGATGCGCCCGTTCCCAACAATTTGTGTCAGTCGTAAATCGTAAGTTAAAATTCTTAATGGCTTCCCGTGCTTCGGATAGTACGTTAAGTTATCGGATCCGGTAATCGTTAATGGGCATCAAAAGAGTTTTTGAAGCTTGGATTGTCACTGAACCCTCTACCGATCCACACTGGGATACTTTACGCTTGGACGGAAAGTCCCTTGAACACCAATTGGTCACAGATGAATTGAAATTAAATATAGCTGACAACCGAATCATTGAGCATACAAACAAAAGTCGATTCACGGCTTTACTTTTACTTTATGCAGGTACGAGTGATTATTTTTTAGCTACATATCCCATTGATTACAGGATGCCAACGGGCACGAGCCCGGAGCTGTGCAACCTGCTGATCGGTCTGCTGCGGCGGAACTCGCGCGAGCGCATGCCGTTCGAGGTGTTCTTCAACCATCCATTCCTGCAGCGGCCGCGGACCGCCTCCGTCACAAGTAAGCAACTTACTTTCTTGCTTCTTAATCTTTCAAGAAAAGTATATATAAAACCATGTGAAATCATAATCAATATTTGTAGAATACATATTACATTAATTCATCAATATTATTACGTTCATTCAGATGCTTGCGGGCCACGTTCACGTTAATCTTTAATAAAAATGAAATATACAACCTTGGTTACAGATAGATAAGTAAACGAACAGAATATTCTTTAATGTACACTTAATCTGTAATAATAATAATAATAATAATAATAATAATAATAATAATAAATTCTTTAATTCGACCAACTGAGGATCATATACAACCACACCACCATAAAACCTCAGACTACGTAGTAATGTCTTATAGTCAAAAAGCTGTCTCATCCAGACGACCTTTAGAAAGAGAACACAATAAAATATGAAAGCGTGCAATGGTACAACTATGAAGGAGATCAATCATGTATAAGAAAAATAATCGTGTTGATGTATCTATATATTTTTTGATATTTCCGTAATAATATATTAATGAATAATCTACAAGGATCTAAAGTAATCTAAATACTATGTCGCTAATACCTACCTAACCGATTACAACTAAACATGTGACTCGTTCAACGTATTTGTTAAATTTTCAAAGTCAACGTGTCCGTGTCGCGTATCTTTAACCCGGTAGATTGACTCACCGGCTGAAACTCATATCATTGTTGGAGCACTTTCGAAATTTCTAGACACACATAACCTCGTATCTTGCAAGTAACGCTACATATTGCATTTTTGTCTCACTTATTTTTAGTCATGCTACATTAAGTTGTTGTCTATTTAAAATTGAAAATTACAAAGAACTTCACCGTACTAGTAATTAGTTTTGAATGTTACGTAACCTACTTATACATTGCCAACCGCAATTACGAAACATGGCATTCTTGCCAATAATGTCATCTTTATAGCTACGCTTATCAGATACAACATTATTAGCGATCATCGATCATTTCACATACGTAGTTGCACCGACTGACATTTTATGCCCCCAACGTATTTTCATTCACATTGACAATCTAGTCCAGGGATTTTTGAACGTGTGAACACATCTTTATTGTTACGGTGCGGTCACACCTGTGTGATGTTGTTTAGGTTTGGACACGGAACTGCCCGTCATATCGGAGGGCGATCCGGAAGACCGAGTCGATACTGACCGTTCGCTACAGGAGTCGTGGGCCAGCCAGGGTATACCTCGCCTGTTCGATATCGCTTTATACAATGCATGGGGTGGGCTAAACGATTCAATCTCTATCGTTAAGATGCGACGCTACTCACCACCACATTAACCAGAGCCGTCTTCGTTGATGTGTTCTTGGCTCGACGCCCGGTATCAAAGGGCACTTGAAAAAATACACGAGCGGAAACCTTGCAAAAATAGACAGTTATTCTAATAATAATAATAATCAGAATAATTATGGCATATCACTTTTAAGAATTTGATATCGATGAAGTTTAAGCGTGTGAAAAGCTACGATCATATATGACGTAATTAAGACGGCCCTGTTTATAATTAATTGGACGCCCCTGCTCGGCCACCGTTCTAATCGCATGGCTTGGTTTCCTTCTCTGTTTCGTTTTCTTTTACGTTTAAAGGGATATTTTAAAACACGCGGTAGACACAGCAGTATGGCTTGGTTCAAAAATTTTAAGGACTAGACAACCCATTTGCGCTCGCCTATATACATACATATATAATTATATCTTATTGAATGGAATATGTTGCGCATGCTTTATTAATTTATCGATCAGTTTCCATATCCTCCCCTGTGTTTTCGTATCGTGATTATTGTTTGCCGTGAAATGTGTGTTTTTTTTTTAAATAAACTTGTTTGATTACATTGAAATCATAATGTTTTTATATATGTTGAAAGTACGTTGGTATTGACCAATATTTTATCTATATGCTAATTGATTTACTTTATTCATAAGTTTGTGATATGATTGAATACAGAGTAACATCGATCAACGTCGTCGCTTGTTTGTTTAAAAACGTATATGGAACGTAATTTTAGTCCGTATCGAAAGAACGTTGTTTTACAGTATATGACGACCCCGTAGCCCAGTTGGTAGTGACCCTGCCTGCCGTGCGTGGGGTCCCGGGTTCGATTCCCGGCCGGGGCAGATATTTATGTGACAGATAAATGTTTGTTCTCGGGTCATGGGTGTTTGTGATGTGATAATTGTGTATGTCCATGCCACCCGCAACACAGGAAATCCTAGTGCGGAGGTGTGAGTGTGTAAACGTTTATTTTATTTATTTATTATTTAAATTACGTTAAAACAATAAACAGCGACGTATTTCTAATTTGAATTGTAACTCTCTCATACGTTTGTTACATCAATTACAAAAAAACTAGTAAAGAGAAACATTGACAAGACAGATTCCAATCTTAATTCTGTTACAACCGCAGTTAATGTCATTATAAATAAATACAGACCGTTTACTGAGTTCTCTTAACTGGAATGCTTCTAAATTACTGCAATGTAACAAATGCATTAGAAACATATAAATTGCGTATTATGGTAGGTTGAGTATATTGGTGGCATTCCGAAACACAGTTTCTATATCAAGTTTTAATACTTTCATAAGCTTTTATAATATCACTCGACGATGTTGAAGATGACATTGTATGTTATCAACTACTTGTGAGATCAATCTGTAGTGACGGTGTACTATAGTGTAATGTTCACAACTTTAAAATGTTATTAATTTGTTAAGAATAACGTTGTGGTTTGAAATAATCAATAAAGAAAATAGATTTACAAATGGAAGAGGGAAACTGACAAAAAGTTTTTTTTTTCACGAATATTGTATCGTTGCGATAGAAACTAGCTCGAGCAGCGGCGCGCCATCCACTTCGGCGCCGCGTGCGCCGCCGGCCGTGTCGCAGCCGCCCAGGAAACAACCCACCACCACCGGTTTGTATATTTGTATGGCGATGGAGAACAACTTGCATAGACCAAGTATGTTTATTGATAAATCGTCTTATTTTCTTACACTCGCACACGAAAGAAAACTATTTGGCTAAATTTATCAAAAACGAAGATATAGTTTTACCAAAACGACTTTACTGTACTGTACTGTTTTCATTACTTGATGTATTTGTTTTTAAGTATACATACGATACAAATAGGTATATACAAGCGTTTTCAAATAACAGTTTTAAATAATTTTTTTGTCTGATGTGTGATCGCGTCAGTCAGCGTCTACACTGTTCTCGGTGTATGTGTTATGTTTTAAAATTGTGCACTGCACAGCTCCGCGGTAAGTACAACCTGACGTTTATAACAGTAGCTGCGGAGTGTTCGTCGGGCCAGTGGGTGGGCGCAGAGGACTTCGTGGTGGTGGAGGCGGGCGAAAGCGCGTCGTCGTGTTCGGGCGCGTCGTCCGCCTCGGACGCTGCGCCGCGCCCGCGCTCGCTGGCGCTGCCCGCTCAGCCGCCCGCGCCGCCGCCCGCGCAGCCGCCGCACCACGCGGTCAGTTACACAGACTGTTATTAATCTATGAGGCCTTATGAGAAAACCCGCGTCTTTTGGAGTCGATCACAAAAACGACATTTTTTTTTTTCAAATCATAATTTATACAAAACATTATGGATATGAAGTATGCAACATAATATAACGTTGATATGTCTTTATTCTTATTGTCTTATTGATTAGCGTAGCTCATAACTATATATACAAACAGCGTACGGACACATCCCTAAAGCCGTAGTTTGATAGAAATGTCAATTTATAGTTTTTATAAGCGTCCAATCGGATCTTATAATTTCCACCGTTTACTTATATTATTTTTTTGTTCCTCGTATGTCCCTCGTATCTTTTATGCACATAAAAAATTATAAAATGTAAACGTCCTCAAATTATCTGTATTACAGAATCCGATCGGCGTGACGTCGAACGTGCCAAGATCGCAGCCAATCGATGTACACCGACCCAATCACAATCGAAATACGACCAACATCGGATCGCTCTCACCGCCATCCGTAAGTGTTTCAACTTGTTCAGGGTTTTAGTAGTATTAGGTCAATTATAAAATATCTGTAGCAGAAAAAATTAAAAATAACCCTTTCCAACCATAGAATTGTCATTGTTTCTCGACATTATCCGCTCATACTGTGTGACAATCCTAAATGAGGATTGCTAAAATTTTACTGACAAATTAAGCGGCGTAATCTTGTAACCTATAAATGTATCACGTTTTCGATACAAATTTAAATGATTGGACACTTATACTTACATATCACAATGGACTTACGCCATAATATTGCGTGTTTTATAGAGAGGAAAATGTTTTTATTACGAAACATGTATGACGAATTCTTACGTGTTCATAAATTTACGAATAATTTATTTCTTTCTTCTTTCTTATTTCCTAACCGACAACGCATCAGTGACACCTTCAGTGCTACCGATGTCCATGGGCGACGGTGACCACTTATTAACAGAGGGCTCGTCTGCTCGATTTTCGGCTATTAACAAAAAAAAGATTTAAAGTTTATGAGCCGCGATAAAAGCATACCGAACGACAGTAACAACGTTGTGGCAAAAATTACCATAGAGCCTTTTATTTATCACTGATCGAGATATTTTATCTGTTTTTTTTTTTTTGAAACTACAAGATACATGTATACAATGTATATGTATGTACAAGATACAAAATCATGGAAAGAAAACACGAAATCCGATTGCTTACTACCTATTCGACATAGGTGGTTGCTATAGCTGTAGGTAGCCAGGCAGGTAAATAACCTTACCACGATTATCGTCGGGGAGAAGTCACCAGATAGCAATGCCTAATATGAGAATGGTCTTAGCAACATTGCATCGTCTGTTGTTTAGCAGCATGAACTGGTAAGGAGAAGTTGACCTCTCCTCAGCGGCGGATAATATGATAGCATTGGTATAATAAGTGTACTTGACTCGCAGGTACCATACACGCTGGGGACCCCTCCGTCGACCCGTCGACGCAGCGCCTCCGGGAGTTCCCCGCCGCCCTCGCTGTGGCAAGTGTCGCCCACTAACCCGCCACTGCTCCGTTCAGGTAACTTCCAACATACATCACACACACTGAACGTTACAATGTCTTACGATGTAGTCATCTACTGTTTCAAGATATAGTTGCGATTTCCATACAAAAGAAAATTCCCAGTCACTAAAATTCTTAGAAAATTGCAAATTTTGCGGTTATGCGTAATTCAATTCATTATAAACACTTCTAAGACTTGTTCCAGTTATTTCTGACGTCACCAATCTGTTCTATTTATCTTTATGACAGGTATAACACGTCACTGTCATATCCTATGTTTATTTATTTTATCGCAGTATATTTTGATAATTTACTTTCATATTTTAAAGTAAATATATTACGCTAACATCCGAATCTGTGTTCACTATAAATTTGGTTCACATTATTGCAAAATAATAAAAAAAAAATTGTTCTATATTATGTTCTATTCGTTCCCCTACCTTCGTCTTTCTGTGAATGTTATCAACTCACCTAGTCTGTTGCATTTCATCGCCGCCATAAAAGTCGTCCGTCGCTAGAGAAATTAACTTACAAAATCCAGTTTGCTGACCGCTATATAAAAGAATAGTATAGAATAAAAATTTATTTATTGTTATTAGAGAAACGAGAGAAAAAGCTTAACAACAATAATAATATTAATACAAAAACATAAAAGGATGACAGTACAACAGGACACATTGATTGGACATTTAACAAATTTCTCTCCACGATCATGTATTGATTACTTGCCGCGACACTTCTATCACTAATAACAGGAAGGTCACTGAACTATTAAGATAAATACAGCCTGAAGAGATATATAAAAGTACAATACCTCCGGGTCTCATTGCAGGCTCTTCTCCGCCAGTGTCTCTGGCGCTGAAAGCGAGCGGCGAGGCCGCGTCGCCGAAACGCGCGCTGCCCGAGCAGCTGCTGCGCGGCCTTAAATTGCCACACGACCCACCTGTCTACATACCCAATCTACAGGAGGAGACCATTCTAGCCGTAAGTACAAACGTGTACATACACAATACAATATTATTGTGCGTTTCTGCGCTCGCATCACATCCTGATATTCACACATACAAAACAGCACGAGCGCGCACTCATACAGTCCATTAGATAAACAGCACACCTAATATTATCTTCGTCCCACACGGAAAATTGAGATGTGCTAATAAAAGTGTAACATTATCCATGATAGGAGGAGCACAGCAAAGTCTTCTCGCAACTGAATTTCGTGCTGATGCTGGCGGAGCTGCTCTCCGACATGGCAGTGTCGTGCGGCGCTCCCATAGCCGCGCTCATGGACACCTCTGAAGGTAAGCTGGCTTCGACACATTGGCGAGCCTGCTCTCAAGTTTGAGAAGGCCTAGAAAATACTTCGTCACAATCTATTTTCCATAAACTGAAAATTCGGTGTGTATGTATATAGAACGTTGCAATGAGAGCGTGCGGCTGGGACTGTTGGTGCAGGCCATGCAAGCGCTGGCGGCCGGACTGCGCCTCGCGGCTGCACACTACCGCGAGCGCACGCTGCAGCCCACACCGCAAGTGCGCAACGGTAATATATAGGATTTTTTTTAACGTTTGTACTGGCTTGACCCATATTATGCCATATCTATTTTATTTCCATAAATTTTATATTTTCTTAAACCAAAATAGTAATTTATTCAGGGCATCAACAAAGAATAAACTTAGACAATTTAATAGAAATTGTATAAAATGGTCGTACTCCCACGTGTAACACAGTATTTAAAATTATGACACTCTGCGAATTAAAAAAAAAAGTTAATAACATTATTGATATTTAAAACTAAATTTAATATAACTAATATTTAAGACTGAATAATTTACTAAGTATTACAAAAACATTTTACATTACATTTATTAAAGAATTTGACGTACAATATGAATATATATTGATATAAATTTTCCTAAAACAATCAATTTACCTAATTAAATTTGTACAAATATAATGACTATCTTAATATTATAAATATATAAATAATAATAATTAACATTGGTTCGACTATTTCTTAGGATTTTAACACAGAAATTCTCCAAACTGTGATTCCAATTAGCCACAACAACCCTAAATCCCTATTTGAAAATACCCTAGCTAGTGTAATACTGTATATTGAATTCACTATTTATTATAGTACCATTGACCATAGTACACTTGCACAACTTAAATAAAGCCAAAAAAAACATATTGGACTAAACTATTTATACTACGTTTTAGTTGTATCCCTGATGAACGGAAAGTACAAATGGATCGTGAACGAGTCACGCAGATTGCACGAGGCCGGCATCACGCCCGCCGTCTGCGACAAAATACTATACGAACACGCCATTGAAATGGTAAGTACAGTTTTAATTAGAAATTATATGAATATTTTGTCGGTGGGAAATACTGACCACATGGCAACGTCCTCGGTTCCATAAAAATATCTTGAGCTATGGGTAGGATCGATCGTTGCCTGCATATATTTATGAGGAGAAGAAATAAACATACACGAATAGTAGTTTCGATACAAATACCTTCCTCATTCTTGTAGATAATTTAATGGTACAATAAAGATAAAAGAAATCGGACTGTTCTTTGCTTTTATTGCAACTCTCTCTGAGACATTGAAATATATATGTATTAAGGAACTGGCGAAAAAATTTAAAATATACTTTGAAGTTGTTCTGTAATTGTATAGTTTTAATTGAAAGTCTCGACTTTTAACCAACAGTTTAGCACATTTTAGGCTATTTTAGGTATCTTTATTTGAAAGTTAGTTCTGATATGGATTAAGTATTCAAACATATATAGACTGGGCTATAAGCGCAGGTATAGTATTGTGTACACCATTACAAAACAGTTGTACAGATTTATTTCACAGCTCTTCATTTATATGTCAATTATTCTTGTATTCACTATACATTCTCATCGTATATCTATGGATTACCGGTTGGTAATAACACTTGTCGGTGTGTGGTGTCTGTGTGTAGTGCCAGATGGCAGCCATCGAGGAGCTGTTCGGCGACATGAAGGAGTGCGAGCGGCGCTACATGTCCGCGCAGGTGTTGCTGCACTCGCTGGTTCAGCGCCACCCGCTACATCCGCAACACCGCACCACGCTCTCCAAGTGTAAGTATTACCGACCTTTGGTTTGGTTGTATGCTGCGAAGCAGGCGACGCAACAAAGTATTGTATGGTATTGCTTAGGCTGGGCGGTCGACAAAGGCTTAGATGACTCATTTTACTCTAGCCGGTCTGGTATTAACAGCAGATTGATAGAGCGAGTGAATAAGTTAAGAGCAAGAATCTAACAATTAAATTACTCCTAAATAAAAAATATCTTCACCCATAGATTGAAAACAGACGCATGTATGCATCGCAGTAAGCGCTGCTATAATTTTTCATACATAATAAAATTTACCCTGCTTCTTAGCTTATGTCCAGCCTAAGAGATATGACCGGAGCATACGCGAGATTCAATTGTTACAATCAAGGTAATTTACAGGGGCCAAAACGATTACATACCTACATAAACACTAAGGAGAAACCTATGCTCTAAATCCGTTAGAAGGCGGGCGTTGTGGATGGTAATCCTTGTCGCATTCGGAAATGACTTATTCAACTTAGAATTACATCGTTCATACGAAGGATCACAAAAAAAAAATATTACACATTTAACTATTTTTAAGTTCTATCGTATGTTGCATATATCGATTTTTAATCGGACATGCAGTATAAACAAACAGTGATCTTGAAAATACCAGCTGAAGGTACATGATGTAAATGCTGAAGTCTGACATCGAGTGTAAAATTATGTTTTGTAATGAATATAATACACAAAAAAAAACTAGATTCTACCCAACATGCCCACTGGCTAATTTAATAAAATAGTTTAAATCTTATACAACCTAACCTATTAAACTGTAACAAACAACCTCCATGGCCATGGAATGTACTCATATTATTTACTTGAAACCCACAGATCGAGATGCAGTGCAAAGGCGGCTCAATTGTCTCAAGGTAGGGCCACGGAAAATTATGGATGTAAAACTTGAAGCCGGGATCTCATAATGCAATATGCAAACGTTAGAAATAAGTACACAGGACGCAAGATGAGAAGTGATTTTATTTTGTTGTCATGTATGGATGAGTGAAAAACTATATACAACAATTTATCATATAAAAAGTGTATAAAAGGAATAAGTGAATGATATCAATTAGAGGTAAATGATCATACACGAATGTTGTTTAGCGATGATAATTACCGGAGTTTGCAATAGTGAGTTATATTTTTTTATGTGTAGCGGATTGCAGATTTCTTGTAAACATAAAGATCGTCATTATCGTTGAACATTATTTTAATGAATATCTTAGGAATGCTTAAATGTCAATAATTGTTAAGTAGTTCAATATCTTTCGGCCCATGAAGTCTTTAGAGTGTCTAGCCTTTCAGTTACCTATATGTGAGTGAAACAGCAGATAAATAAATACAACAGATGAAATAACCAAAAATTTTTTATTTGTCATATTTCTATTAAAATTGAAAATCACAACAGGTTTCAATCATTCATTAGCTAGTTAGTTATTACTATTGTTAAGACTCCAATAGTAGTAACTCACTTGAATTAACGGTCTCACATAATATGAATCACTCGGAACTATATTCAGAAAATGTAAGTTCTTCACATGAACATCTGGGGCACCAGACACAACAGACAGATATTTTGGTGATTAAACCTAGTGGACCGAAAGGGTTAAATAGCTGTCATTAGTATCTCTTTTTAAATAAATGGTTGTACCTATAATAAATTATTCATTATTTAGATGATTTAGTACAAGATAAACCAAGAAGTAGCATACCGCTTTTACTGAATGACGTCGCACTTTTCGTATATTCTTTTTTAATTTCTTTTAACGTTATTAGAGATTTATATTCATAATAAAGATACATAAAAATGTAAAAAATAATACTAGGAATTGTAGAGATTGACTCACAAAACATGTCGTGTTAACATTAGTGATTACTAATTTGTAGTGTATAAGCGGAAATTATGAAGTAATATCTAATGGACAACCTGCTATAGAGATCTCATTATCGACCAATAACAATATCGCATTTTTAGGTTAAGCTATGGAATTATGTTTAGTATTATTTCACGAGAAACCTTTTTTATAATTTCTTGTAACAAACACTCTTTGATTCACTCTTCACCAAATTGTGATCATGTTTGATCATGATTTCTCCTAAAAGTAATGTTTAATTAATGCTTTACTGAAATAAGAATAAAGACTGTTGTATTATAAAATTATTTTGTTTTGTTTCAATAAATAGTTATTTTACCATCTGGATTTTGGGATATTATTTTTTAAAACATTGTAAGTGGAGTTTATGGCCATTATTTATTTGTTAAAGGAATTATAATATTACAAAACTACACAAATCAGTAATGTACAAACACACCCATACCTTGATCTAAAAATTTGTATGGTTTAGCGCGATTGCGTCCACGCACCGGCTGCAGTATTACTTTATCTGCTGGAAACTCTGACGATCCAGATGTTTCTAATAGTATATCTAAACATATCAGCAGCTTCGTCATCTGTGTAGATAATTTAGGACATTCTACGGAGTCTTCTGCATTCCAATTAGTATTGATCACTCTTTCTATATCCCGCAAATCATCATTAGTACTTGCAGTATGAGTTCCGTTCCAGTGCAAAGTCAAAGAGAATACAGGCGCCTTTTTTGGATAGTTACTACCGACTACTACCAGAGCCACTAATTTTGCTGACTGTCGCGTGATAATAGCTCGGTACAACATGTTATCGGCCTTCACTAGACCTTGCGAAACCAACGATGAAGTTGACGACGCTTGGCAGTATTCGGCCCAACTCACAGACTGCCACTGAGTTAACGAGCCCAATAAACGTGTTGGATTTTTTACAGGCAATATTTTACCACATTCGAGGTCTTGTAGTTCTGTCATCAACTCTACTCTGGCTTTCAATCTTCTCTTCAACGTAAATATAAAATTTTCTACAGATACTACGCTTAAGCTAGGTGACGGCTCCAAATAATTTGCGACTTTTTTATCATCCACTGTCATAGCCATAAAATCTAACCCGCACATTCTTTGAGCCCAAATGTATGGTTTACCTAGTTCAGGAACGAATTGTGGAAAATCTTCAGATACTCCAGCATTGTTCAACAGGTAGCTTGTCGCCGGATGTGGTGAGTCATTGCCGGTGTCTCCAGGATACAGTTCATTCAAAATATAGTCTCCGCTTAAAACATCTGCAGCTGATACGCCCACAACAGGCCTTGGCAGAGACATTGTTAGTTTGACCACAATAATTTTAAGATGTAACAAGTATGAAAAAACAAGATTTATAGCAGTGCCATCTTGTAGTTTCACAGATAACTGCACATTCAGAGGATGCTTCCTCAAAACTTCTTTTTTCTTAGCTTCTGCCCTTTCTTCCTTTGATACCTTTGTGGTCCTGTGATGTCGTTTTTTCTTCTCCCTGGGCTCCTCATCATTGTTATCTTGATCTGAATCCGAGTCATTCGAGACAACCAGTTCATTATCTACATTATTCAATTGATCCAACCGTCTTGCTTCGTCTTCATCACCAGCAACACCTAGTGACAATTTTACGAACTTTATGAGTATAGATAGACTTTTAACAAATTTATGAGATAAATAAAGACCAACTATGTCTAAAGTAAAAAATTAAGAAGAAACATTTTTAATTATACCTTATGCCATGAAACCTACACATAGGCTATAAATTTAAAATTGCACTGCTCATGAAATATAATGATTCATCATAAATTGTCCGATCAAAACCAGAAGGATGCTTGAAAAGCAATGATAGCTAAGTGATAAAAATACTCATTTAAAGATGTTAATTTATTTTATAAAGTATTAATCTGCGTTCAAAATCTCCTAAGGGATTATTAGTGTTGCTTGGCCAGAGTATGCTATAACATGTTTTTGTTATTTTTTTTCAATAACACTCTTAAAGTACTTTCAGTTGTGCATATGAAGTTTAGCTTTTTATCCCAAATAACTTTTGGAATTAAAATAATTAGTACATAAGGCACAAAACATTAATGTTTTTATTGTAATAAAAATTGATGTTTTTACACTTACCAACAGTAACAACTTTGCCACTAAGCACATCAGAATATGCATAAGCATTTGCATACAGCAGGAACAGAGGTGGTGGAAGTAGTGATGCAGCTCTGGTCTCGTCTCTCTTCTCATCTAGGCGAAGGGCTAAACACTCCTGGAGTGGCTTGGTGGCTTTTAACACTTCTCTTAAATGTGGTGTAAGGGCTTCTAGCCTAGAGCGCGCAGCCGCAATAGCCGCCGCTACTCTCTCCTTGGAAGCTACTAACTCATTACATGCACCTGCTAACTCACGACGTTGCCTTAACTCCCACTCTAATCTAGCTAGTTGTAACTGGTGCTCATCTGTCTTTGTAATTTCCTAAAAATAACGAAAGTTCTCAATATTGATATTGTAGAGAAGTTAGAATCCATTCTTATTAAATTAGTATTAACCTACTTTGCAACAAGCCTCAAACCCAATGTATGATGGTACATATATATTTCTAAATTTGCCTAGCATCTTTCTGCCAACCACAAAAAAACATGCATTTATCTATACTTAATATTATAGGGAGTGTAATGTGAGTTTGTGTGTTTGCACAAGATAATCTTCAGACCCACCATATCTATTTGAAATTTTTTTTACCGTAATATTTCATATTTCTATGTGCATAATAATTAATTGTTAACCCGAACATAGTTAGGGCAGGTCACTACTAAAAAAATAAAAGTATATGTCATACATATGATAAATTACCGGCAGCTAATTACCGCCCATTAGCCTCACAAGTATAGTTTGTAAAACTATGGAAAAAATTATTACAGCAGAACTGAGGTAGTTTATTGCAACCGAAAACATAATATTGATGCAACACAGGTTTGTTCCAAATAGATCAACTGTCACCAATCTTCTTACTTGTCTGGATAAATGAACTTTAAACTGGGATAAACATTGGCCAACAGACACCATATACTTTTCGGCATCTACATTAAGGATCTAAAACATGATAGTAAAATTATAAGAAACCCTCTCATCAGTCATAATATAATTCAGCAGGACTTAGGACGAATTGTACAATTGACTAAAGACTGGCTTTTCTCATTAAATGCAGGCAAATGTACAGTAATGCACATGGGCAGCTACAAACCAAATTTTTTTTATAATATTAACACTGTACCACTTATACCTGTTAAAAATCAAAGGGATATTGGTGTTACCATTGCGCACAATCTAAAGTGGGATCTTCACATTTGGAAATACAACAAAAAAATATGTTGTAAGAAAGGCTTTCAGTATTATCACAAAGGACTTGTTTATCAAACTTTATAAAACCTATATCCGATCGGTCTTGAAGTATGCTTTCCAAATCTGGAACTCTTACTTTAAAAAAACACATTGAACTACTTGAAAAACAGCATAAATCTAAAAAAAGGTAACTTTTCTAAGACATAAGTCGTATGAAGAACGTCTTTGTGAACTGAAATTAACCAGTTTGGAACACAAGAGGCAAAGAGGAGATCTGATAGAAACTTTAAAAATCCTAAATGGACACTACAGCATCAGAAATACTGCAGATCTTTATTTACTGAAAACAAATGCACACCTAAGAGTGCACTCATTGAAATTAAAACAACACCCAAGCTCCAGCAACCCTAGATATCACTTTTCTTGTAATCATGTAGTACAACAGTGAAATAGGCTACCTGAATCAGTGTTGTTGAAACAGTGTGTCAAATGTTTGGAAAACATAACAAAAAAATATATATTAAATCGAACACAAGTGCAGTGATATGCATGCATCAGCTCCAGGAACTGCTAATGCATCATATATAATAATAATAAATAATAATATCATCACAAACACATGTTTCATCCTGAAACAGAGCATCATCAGTATATTGTTGCTTTATGAGTCCATTACTTTGTAGATAAAGTATTTAGTACTTTATAAATACGTTGAGGCTAACACTCATAGAGTCTACCAACTCTCGTGATGATGATGAAAACAAGTTGGTGATAGTATGTATATTGGTATATATAAGCACATGTTTATTTTGCAGGAGGGAGGGTGATGCTATCCATGTCTAGAAGTATAGACCATCACAAATTCTACTCTTGGATTTTTGCAAAGCAGATTAATACTAATTTAATATTATAGAAAAATTAATCGTAACAAATGTACAAATAAACCAATATTACTTACAGGGCGAGAAACATCAACTGGTGCATCTTTATAAAAATCTTCTACAGGGATCAACTCTATTTCCTCATCTTTAGATTTAAATTGTAAACATTTAGTCACTTCTTTATTGAGATGATCAGCCTCATACAAAAGATTTTGTAAAAGAAGATGAGTAGAATCTACTCTTTGTTTTTCCTTATGCAGTGCATCACGTCCTGCTCGTGTGCGAACTTTTTCTAAGCGATTAAGCTTTTTCAAAGCAACAAGAAGCAAAGATGCTTCTACTCTTTTAACATTTATCTTATCTTTATCCTGAAAGTTCCATATAACGTAAAATAAAAAACAAATCACTATAATAGTATCAATATAGCCCAGAATAAGAATAGAGTGTACATGTTAATTACCTCTTCCATACCTCTAGCCTTAAGTTCCGCAATATCAGCAAATAATAGTCTCACATCGTGACAAATCTTTTTAAATAAAGTTGCATCTTTGTCTGCCGGACGTGACTGAGCTTCACATTCTTCAAACTCAACGACACGCTAAAATATTACACTTTAAATTATACATAAAAAATAGCAGTGTCGTTCCCTTAGCAAGGGACACTCGAGTTCGAATCCAAGACTCCCCTCAAATTTTAGGATCATTATACAAATTAAATATCACCAGCTTCAGATAAGGTAACAGCTATGAAGAAACCTACATACCCAAGTTATTTAATGTTATGTTCTCAAAGGTATATAAAAATTGCCAAAGCACGCCTGGCCAGCGGGACGGATTATAGCCTTAACCTTGTGACAGGAAACCAGAGCTTAGCAGTGGAGTATTTGTGGATTATAATTAAATTATAAATTCAAACGATTGCATACATTTTTTATGCCGGTTTATGCACAAAATACATTTTTCTAACCTTATACACGTCAACTGGCACTTGCTTCAGACTGTCGTTAGATGAACTAGTATTTAATTTCCGCCTTTTTTTCGTTGTTACATCGTCTTTTCCCATATTATGAACTTAGGTGTTTTACGTGCTTTCAGTCAAAAACAATAAAGAATAAAATGAAGCAAGCAAATTGAAAAATATACAGATTTATTTTTACAAGTAAGAGTTTTACTACAGACTAGTACGATGGAGGTTTATACAACCACAGAGTATGTAAATGTGTAAATGTATATACCATAGTTTAGTAAGAGATAAGTATAACATCTTAATATATGCCCCACAATTGATTTATCAGATAATATATTTTTATTTTATTTAGGTGGTGCTACACAATTTCTGAACCACGTTACGACTGTACGGTACGGTCGAGCTATGTTTAGTACCATAGTAACAATGTCACGTGAATATTAGCGCTCTCACGCCATAACGACTAATTGTCACAGTTTGGACTTTACAAATAAAATTGTTTAGCACCAGATTGAAAATCGTTTTTACTAACTTTTGAATTAAGTAATACATTACTCAATAAATAGATTTAACATAATATGAATAAATCACTTACACACCCCTGACATAAATGTAATAATTATATTAGTGTAGTACCAGCTAGTATATTACGTTTATGACCCTTCATGGCGGACTCATATCATATCATTATGCTATGTTTCGTAAATATACCTTTATGTTTATTGTCTATAATTATATATCTTCGACTTCATCAGCACTTAATATCAAATGGGATTAATGTCAAGCATTAATATATATATATGACATATCTTTATTAACTACGGTAGTCACATAGAGTAACTTATATATAGAGTTGTCACTTCAAGTTTTATGTGCGATAGCATCATAATAGTCTGTGAGGTTTACTTTATGTTAAATTGAAACTAGTTCAAAATATTAATCATGTTGTGACATTTATGTATGTGACAGCAGCTAAAATTTGTGACATAACATTACATTAGATTTTCAACTTATAAATCGAAAAGAAATTTTTAGTAATTATGGTTCGTATAAGTTTGGTCCTGTCTCGAGTCCCGGTAATAAAGTTCCGAAAAGGTGGCTTGGGCTCGACAGGTGCTGCCACGGCACCTTCACCTGCGGCACAACCTGCAGCTGCTCAACCAGTAAATTATTCTTATTATGTACTGCTTAGCTTTTTTTAAGTTTTAATTTTATACATATTAGTTTTGAATTAATTGTTGAACCTCAATGCAGGAAAATATATTTTTTTTTAATTTTCATTAAAACCACTTCTAGACATTTTCTCCTATGAAAATATTACAGTTTTGATATCTATTCTATGTAGGTAATTGTTTATAATGCAACTTGTTCATGGAAACTAACACGAACTTATGAGTTTATGTCAAAACTCCTTACTTTTGAATTTCCTTCAATTTCATAATTGAACATCAAGAATCATTATTCAATGAGTTTGTGTTATAGATTTTTTTTATATCTAGTCGACAGACGAGCAGACGAGCCACCTGATGATAAGTGGTCACTGTCGCCCATAAAATTTAGGAATCACTGAAGTGTTGCCAACTGAAAAGAAACGGGGGACCTGCAATGTTCCTGGATTTTTGAAACTGCCCTACTACCACACAACTACCAATGTGATTAAACTGGATGGTGCAGAGCGCAGTTACCTTCAATGGAGGGGCTATTTGCCATTCTAGGAACAGGGGAGGTTGGCTTAAACTCAAGGATGGATGGAGTCCCTTACATCCAGAATCACTTACATGCTCATAGAGATACTTACTAAACTGTATTTAAAAAGTGTAACAGATAATATGTATTATTTGAATATTTTTAATTTTATAATCTTTTTTAGTAAATGTAGTAAATACACAACATGTAGTAAATAAAATAAAACTTTCAGCCAGTGCAGGCGCAACCATCTGCTGCAATGAGCAGTGCACCTATCTCTGACATTGACCTCCCTGCTCGATACAAGAGACAACCTCTTTCACAGGAAGAAATTGATCATATCAATGGCGGTGGAGTTGTTTAGTGTCTCAAATTATGCCTTTGTTGTAGTTTTATTCTAAATAGTAAATTACTTAAAATATAAATCATCTTTATTTATAGCTATATATACTGTTGTGTTTGTGTTTCCTTTTGTAGGTAAACATATAGTTATAATGTATGTTGTTCATAGTCATTTACTTACAAATATTACATATACTATTTATATCATTGTTGAAATCATTTTTCACTTAAGAACATGACAATTTCAGAAAGATCTCCAGCAGTCCTTCCTGTCCTCCCTACCACGTCCTACTGTAAGAATACCAAACAGATTTGTAATACAATATGGTAAACAGAAGAAAAAATTAATATCATTTCAAATTACCTTGAACAAAACAGAATTTCCAGAACAGAACTGAATAAATAATTTATTCAAAAATATCTAGTATTTATTTATTGTAAACAGGTGATTTTCTCACAAGTCTTACTGTTTAGGTTTATAATCTATGTATAAAATATACAACACATATATTAGGCTGATAACTAAGAGAATCCTAATAATATCTAATGTTGAGTTTTTCGCTCTGGATGGACCACATCTGTGCAGACGGCCCATTGTAAGCACCATCACTATTTTCTTCAAATTTGATGATTCCAAACTTGGCAAATTTTTTCTTCCACACTGCTGTTTGTGGAAAACTAAGCAATGTTTTTGTGATTCCTTTCTTGATTTCAGCTGGAAAAATACAAATGCATGTCAATTGATACAGCTTAGATGTTAATGAAGGATATTCAGAATAGCTCTGTAATTATCTGACCTGCGAGTCTGGAATTAACTACTATAGGATAAGGAGGAAGCCGTCCTAGGGTCTCTAGAGTAACAATGTCTCTTCCTCCATCTTGCATATATTTTTTAGAATACAGTAGGGTTGTCGAATCTACTGCTGCCCATTCAGCTTGTTTGGTCAGTACCATTTGAGCAGAAGCTAAATGTGATCCTGATCCTGCAACCAAAAATTGTTACTAAAAACAATTTATATACAATTTTAGTTTAGATAAACATATTACAAAAATAGTACTTAGCAATGATCCAAAGAATGATGCATTTTCGCCCTTTTCTTTTAGCATCTTTAGCACAATTTTACTTCCACTTAAAGATTCCGCATCGCTGTATGCAAACGTGCAGCCACGAAGGTCTAACAAAGTGTTCACGTTATGTGCTCTGTAATAAAATGTAGACGTGAGAAATTACTATGGTGTACCAAGTGGTAGTGCAACGATAGTATAAAACTTCGTTGTCTTATCAGGCGACAAGTCGGGACCGATAACAATTAATTTATCTGTTTGTTTACTTTAAACTGGTATTGCAATATTAGTCAACAATATAGATCAAATATAATAACTACTTATAATTATCTTGTAATTATGTAAATTAAATTAAATTTATAATTATCTTGTAATTACTTATAATTATGTACCTTGCACGTGATAATTAATAATAAGTATTTTATTTTTAATTTTATTAAAAGTCTAAACAGCAAATCTGTAATCTAGCAGATTAAACTCACATTCAACGACGAGATTATTAAGTATAGTCATTATTCAATCCACAATTTTACACATAATCAAATGTAATAATACTTATTTGGAAATCACTTTTATTTCTTTATTACTAAAAAAAAGGGCCAAAATTTCAAATATCCGACGAAGAATGTATGAATTGAAAGGTGGATTAGGTTTACGAGTAGGTAGATAAAGGAGCCGTAAACCACATGATTTATGTAAAGCAGACTTCTAATAACATTTACTCACTTTTTATCGCTATGAATAATAATATCTGAAAAATATCCTGGTTTATTTTCAACGTTCATTTGGTGCGCAAATATAGGGGTTACTGGTAATAACTCCACAAATTCGTTATTTTGTTCCCGAACCTTCATATACGCAGCTGCAGTCATAAATGCTGTAAGTAAAAATAATAAAACTGATAGTTCTTAGTGTTTTAGTAGCAATGATTCAGTTTAAAGGAGTGACTAAAGTAAATAAATCAACAAAGATCTCATATTCTGAAAACTACTTTAGATAAGCAATTCATTGAAGCATATCCAAATTTATTTATGTAACGCACACCTAGGTAGAAACAAAAGAAATATTGATTATTGTTTTACCATATATCGTTTTTTTATTTACTTAAAGAGTTGCACAACATTCAATCAAGGAAATATCATTTTTTTTTATATAATAATAGCCGACAAATGAGCAGACGAGCCACCTGATGGTAAGTGGTAACCGACGCCCATGGACATGAGCAAGACCAAAGGTATCACTGATGCGTTGTCGGCCAGGAAATGAGAAGAAGGTAAGAAAGAAAGTACTGGCTCTCAAGCACCCAGCCGGAACACGACGAACCGTTTGGCGGCTGACTCAAGTTGGAGGGTGGTAGCTAGCCCGGCAGGCCTTACGGAAAGATAATAATAACAGTAATAATATTAATGGTTTAATAATAATAATACTGATAATATCATCCATACGCGAAGCCCTACCATCAAGCAGGCTGGCTTCTGTCGCCTTTTACGACACCCTGTTCTGCCAGCATGGGATTGGGGGGAGTATTCTAAGCTGCCCCAATACGGCTAATTCAAATCTAATCTTAATCAAAATCAGTCATCTGTAGGTTACTTTCCATATTTTGTAGAGAAAAAATAAATTATTAATGTAAATATTTATACTAATATATAAATCTGTAGATTTTCGTGTGTCTTGAGATAACTCAGTAACGGTCAAAACCAATCTTAATAAAAATTGATATGTAGTGAGAACACATGATAGTGCAGATGATAGGCTATATAAAGTCTATTTGTATAAATCTGTAATGTCTGTCTGTACATTCCATTTTTTTATCAAATTTCACGATAAATATTCGATTTATGACAGACTGATCATCAATTTGACGATTTTGAAAAATTTTGTGCCTGTCTGTCGGTCCCGTTATAACAAGAACGGCATTACCAATCTTCAAATATTTAACATGTAGTGAGAACAGATGATAGGCTATATGAACCTAATGATGTCTAATTAAGGTAAAAAAAAATGTTAACAATCATGTATATATAATTAATAGTCTAATCCGAACGAAGTCAGGCAGAGCCGCTCGTACAAATATGAGATGAAAAAAAAATCTATAATTAATCAATATACAGTTTTAGTTTTTTTTCTTAATTTACTTACAGAAATGGCAAAAACGACACTATTAACATTGTGAAAAATTCAATTGTAGTTCCCTAAGGCAAGGTTAAGAGGCGAATTATAAACTTAATTAGATTTATACAGGATGTTTGGAAGATCTGTGCAAAGCCGCGAAGGGCAGCTAGTATAGACTATTTAGAACCATTTGAACCAACTTATGTTAGGCAAAGTGCGACTATTTTTTTTTAGCAAATTTTAACGATTTTTGGTGAAAAATCCGAATTTTTGTAATTATTTGCTAATATTAGGCCATTTTGAAGGCAAGATCATTTATTTATTATTTTATTTTACTAAAGTAATGTGTAAAAAATCTAGTTAAACATGATTAAGGCATTTGTGTAATGAGAAATTTTTTTTACAGGTATTTAAAGTAAATGATTTATTTTAATATTAGAATAAACTGATTATTGGTGGTATTTAAAAAAAACACTCATGGTGCTTTTTTTGTTCAAACATTTTTATAAATATGCCTGGTTATTGTTCTTTGTTCAGGAACCATGCATCTTCAATGTCTGTATTGGGAAGATTATTATTAATTAAACACGACGCTATTGTTTTATCAATAAAGTCCTTTTTGCTGTGAAATGTACCGCGCTACCTGAACAGAACAAGTTTATTGCCATTGCTTCGCTTGACTTTTACGTGTGGGGTCGGGCCAAGAAACAAGAAACACATTACTTTAGTAAAATAAAATAATAAATAAATGATCTTGCCTTCAAAATGGCCTAATATTAGCAAATAATTACAAAAATTCGGATTTTTCACCAAAAATCGTTAAAATTTGCAAAAAAAAAAATAGTCGCACTTCGCCTAACATAAGTTAGGGTCAAATGGTTCTAAATAGTCTATACTAGCTGCCCTTCGCGGCTTTGCACCGATCTTCCAAACACCCTGTATAAGTGTGCAATGGTTACTACATAACACGGTGTTGCTGAGAACACTTAGATTTATTAGATTTAGAAAGAACGGAGTCTATTAGATTATTAATTAATATCTGGATAAAGATTATACTAATGTCTTGTATTCTGTTATGAGCTCTGGTTATATAAGATTATTTGTTCAATGGCAGTTCAAGCCTTTCGATATTATTTTGATATACTGAATACCAGACAGTCGAGCAATATTGAATAGATATTGTTTGAGACATCATCCGTCATTTTTTTTGCAAACCATATGAAACATTTATGTCTGGAAAGGACACGATTAAATTGTTGGTAATTCTTGATATTTGTGGGCAATTATTGACATTAAAATATCTACGATACACTTTTAATAAAAAATATATTTACCGAACTGTTCATATTTCTACACAGTATAATAGTAGAGAAGCTTTGCCAAACATTATGTTAACAATTCAACTTTACGACGTCGGCCATAAGGCCCTTTAATACTAATAATAAATAGGTTAGTCATGGATCTGCACATGATAATATAAAATGCCTCAAGGCATTAAGTCCGCCCATTGTAAAATTCATTTTGAATTTTCAATAAAGGATAAACAAAGGATAATAGGTAAAGGCTTAATGACACCACCCACCTACGACTCGATGAACAGTAATGTATACCTCAGGTGTCTGTCATTCAATTTCAGAATTATATTTTAACACTAGCAGTAATCGGCCCGCGCGTCGCCTCATAACACCTACGCCTTACGTTTAAAAATAGCATCCGCATTGTTTTGGAATGGTTTTTGCTTATATGACTTAGAAATATATGAATTTATTCCAATAACTGCATCCAAACAATCAAAATTTTTTACTACCCTCTTAATAGAATCTATTATCTTTTCAACTATTCTTCAAAATTATGAAAACATAATAATTGTCATTCAGTAATAAAAAAATTTGAGAACGATGATTTTGAAGACCAACATACCACTTAACATAGCTACTAATTCACTTTTATATGTTTCACAATCTTTATGGTGCTTGATCATCACCGTATTTAGTTTTCATTACCATCGTATCTTTATTTACACATGCCTAAGATTGAATTTTTATAAGAATTTAGTAATTAAACAAAGCATCTGAAATGCCATTTGTTTTTAAATTAAACTTGACCTTGCTCCTCTTCGCAATCCACTATGAAATTTCCAGGTACTAATATGTTCAGGGTACGAACTATATATGAATATTTCATAGAGATGTAACAGTACTTTTTAACTGTAACCGAATGAGTAGGACTTAAAAAATAAAACTGAAATAAAAAAATATCTTAACCTTGTCTCATTAAATTTAATGTTGGTATCAAATAATTTCGGAAAGAGACATTATAAATGATTGAGTCTTGCAGTAGTATATCGCTATTTTAATACAGGAACAGTACAATCATTAGTTGAATTCTTTTAGTGTTTATGACTTGGTGTAAAATGTTTTAATTATTGCATAGAGCGATAAATAATAATTATTTGTCTTGTACAATTATGTATACCTTAAATTATCCGAAATAATTTAATATCCGTATCCATAAGTAAAAACGGTACTTACGTATTAACGCCACCGCAGCAAATATTTAATTAACTACATTAACCGCAAGTGTGGACAATCTAAACCTAACCTTTTTTTTTCGCTGGGAAATGCATTTACGCATCCCGCCGCGGGGAGGCGGCGGGTATGTGGGACTTGCTGGCCAACGTGAACGTGCCAGAATACTCACTAAAACCCAGCGGGGCCCTCATCGTCTTAATGGGGCGCCACGGGATCGCTCGCGCATACAACCGTGACGCCCCGAGGGTTGGCCCGCCTATGCGGGCCGCCCTCGCCCATAGAGCGGGCAGGGCTGGCTTCCCTTCCCTCGATTTGATACAGGTACTTACCAAAGCACCCGTGCCTGGTAAGTGGTAAGTGTCAGCCGAAAGGTCAGCACCCCGTGCCGCCTTCTGATCCAGCGACGGAAGTGGGGACGTATAGCGTCCACCGCCGCTGGGGACCCCAGATCCTCCTTCCACCGATGGATCAGGGTTCTCCGAACCTGAACCCTCTCTTTCCTCTGGCTCTGACTAACCTGACATAACTTAAATGACCTGGAAGAGTGCATTTTAGTGCTACGAAAATACGTATTTGGGATTTGCCGAAAACAGAACGTTGCTGCGGTGGTGTCAATACGTAAGTACCGTATAAACAATTAAATTTTCTTAAAATATTCGAATTCGAAATCATATAATCTCTAACATCCCCGATAGCTAGACCTAATCCCTTAGGACACCTTTACTAATTTCCTTCCTTCGTGCTTTAGAGCTGTCATCAAAAAAAGTATTTTACGTCGCGTTTATAGCAGTCCATAGACCTCACTTATCTCAATTTGGTTTTTTATACTCCGCGGAATGCAAAAAATGTCTGGCTAGTAAATAATGACAAAAAATACCATCTTGTGTTTTGAAAGCGCACAATTCATACACGGATTTTTTTAGGAAAGTAGTTATTTAACACAAGAAAGTAAACACAAAGTAACTTTCTGGTAAAAAACACAAAAACATACTTTATTGAATCACTTTGGACTTATTTTTAACATAATTAACTTAATATAAAGTACACACGACTCGAACATGAAAACAATCAAGCGAGACTTGTTTTTTTATTCTTTATTACACGTACATACTATCTAGGATAACGAAGGAGGCAGCTTTCCCAATCAAATTCCCGCGGATCGTCCTTATTGGGTAATTTAGACATTAGGCGATCTAACGCACTGATTAGATCGAGCTCCGATTATTTTAGTTACATTTTTAACTACGAGGGTCACACGAGCGTTAATCATGAATATCTTTTATTAATATGTAAATATCGCAAGCGAATATAGCTTATAGTCAAGTTTGCTAATTTTAACTCAGCCTGCATGTTGGATCTGTCTTTTTTTTCTCACACCCAATACCGAATCCCAGGAGTGGAGCAGTTACAATACGATTATATTTCGCAAACACAGAGAACTTCCGTTTGGGTTAATTTTCTGTAATTACCACAAATTAAGCTGGGTCATAGCTGTATGGTCTGCAGCAGAACCTACAAGATTCCCACTAGATCACTGATCCTAACTCACCAAATTGCAATAATTTTTGAAGCAACTTATTTCAAGAAAAAATAAGTATAATACAGATATAGTATGAACCAGGGATATTATGGAGCTTTGTAACCGTAACCGAAACTATTAGATATCTGAAATAAAAATGTATCCGAAACCGTAACCGAATCCGACAAAAAAAATTTGGATAATTTCGGATAGAAGCAAAGTCTAAATAAAGCACGTTATGACAGGTTTACGCTGACCGAACCAATACATAAGGCGCGTCATTCTCCTTTTAGACAGTTTTTATTATTTAATTTGTTTTTTCTGTGATTTTAATACCAAGAAATAAGGTCAAACTTTTTAAATACATTTATTTTTTCCAAATCGTAAATTATCTAATATCCGTAACCGAAACTATCCGAAACAATCGGATAATCCGAAATAATTTAATATCCGTAGCCGTAACGGTAAAATATTATTTACATATCCGTAGCCATATCCGGATCCGAAATTTCATATCCATAACCATAATAGTATGAACTGTTCTGAGTGCGAATATTAGCAGTAGTATATTAGTAGCAGTACAGAAAGTATTCCGGCAATCTTGATCACTCAAAGAAATAATTGTGACATGATATCCTCATGGTATTCTACAATTTAATTAGAAATCAACATATTTTCAGGTTTCTTAAACCTAGCCACGAACAAAGAGGGATTTGAATCAGATAGGGTGCAACGAAATTACAATGAAGAAACATGAATTCGTACTGATCGCATATGCATATTTTCAGATCATCTAAAAAATGAGGATGGATATTTAACAAAGACATGGCGATTGTACATTACGGAATCTGCAGTATCTACAAACAAGCAAGTCTTACCATTAACATCAGGAACATCACCGGTGGCAGAAGTATATAACGATTTTAGAAATGATATCTAAAATGTAAGTGAATCAGAATCTACTTGCATTTTTCCCAGAACGATTAAATTAAAAAGACGATTAATAGTAGAAAGTACAGCAACAGTTAAATAATTGAAGTAACTAGTAGAAGCCACCTTCAAGAATGTCAATCGTCAAAATAGATATTTAAAAAATGTCAATAATACAAATAACGATTAACAATTTAATCATTTTTTTTTTATTTAATTCAGATGCTAAGAACAAGCTGAAGTACACGAGAAAAAGATCCAAAATTAATACGATCACCATACATACATACACCCATCCCTGTAGTTTTAACTAATTTAAACATCCCTATGGTTAAATTTGTTAAAACTACAGTTAGACAACGACTCGCAGCCAATGTTAAAAAGGTCGTCGAAACAAGATATTTAAAGAAAAACTGTGAATATAACAAATTAATTATTAAGAACTTAACTAAAAAAAGATAGTAACAAACATTAATATTTGATTAAGATGCTTCAAACATGCGTCTTTCGATATACCCATCAATTTGATGATCACGTTGGCTTAGGATCGGTCATGTTAATTACTTGAATTTAATTAGTATTAGTTATTTAACTGAAAGTAAGTGTACTAAAATAATGTAAGTGGCGTGAAATTTGAATAACTAAAATAGATATTGCCCACATAACAAATTTCTAACGACAAATGAGCGATAGAACAAAGCGTTGGAAAACGTCATTATTAATCGCTTATACTCGTACGTACTTGTATGTCGAGTAAACTTTGTCGACCACCTTAATATATTTGAGGGTATTTAAAAAATAGTGGTGAGTATACTTGCCCAAATCGACTTTATCTGTGACGAAGGGATCAGGACGCCCTGGAATCGGCCCTGAAGATCGGCTTTCATACTGTAATGTAGTAAAGCAATCCAAAGAGTCTTCAAAGAGTTCCATTATTAACTCGTATAACTCCACTGGGTGCGTGGGGCACATATATGTTATTAATCTTATTTCTGGTTTATTATTTGACATTTTAACCGATTGTAGGAAAAGAGTTGATGATTAATTTCTTAATTATACTTAGTAGAGCAAGTATTCGATTGAGTGAAGCTGAGGCTAGTGTTCCTTAATTAATCAACACAATTACGATAAACATGCACGCATCGTTCACGACATGACTGGTTTTACTTGTAGTGAACGGTCGAAGGCAGTGACGTCAGCTGTACACAAGTTCACGTGATCAATACGTGCCATTCCGTGCTCTTGGTGCATTTGTATCGTATATTATAATCCTATAACAATTTACCAGATACTTGCAAAGTTATTGATTTACTTTGGATACCAATAATAGACGTAAGTAAGGGAAGTACGGAATCTAGTATTGAATTCTGAACCCACATTTATTATTTACGAACGTGTAAATTTCGTAATTATTTATTTTACATTTCTGACAAAGTCACACACTAGAATAACACAGTAATATTCTTAAAGTAGGCTCATCCTTACTATAGTCTTTGAACGAAAACTGAAGCTCAGCAATGATAGAATGGAAAAATCACAGTTCATGTTGATTTTATTATGATTAATAATCATACTCGTAAGTACTTCCAATGTAAAAACTTATTACGTATGTACATTATATTATTCACGATAAAATGATCTATCTTATCATGCCAATAATATAATTGAGTGACCTCTAAAGTAAAAACAAAGTTTTTACAATAAATAAAAATTGTTGTCGGTTGTTTATCTCCGTTGGTTTCGAAACTACTGGATGTTTATTAACTTTGAATACAGGCAAATGATATGTTGAAGGATTAGAAATTTTCCACGGGGTTTGAGTGGTGTACTCGAACGTCCCCTATTAAAACAAGTTTTTTCACTACTACTACCACTTCATTGGCTAAGGTGCTACTTATAGTGAATACCGTCCACCTTAAATGAGAAACCATCAAAATCTAATAACGATCTTGTAGATGGTCATTGATTTATAAAGATATCAGCTAATGTGTGTGAGTACCTGTACCTGTACCTGTTAATGTAGATATCTGCTAATTATACCTAGTATTAAAAATGTTGCTTGTTTTCATCCATCATCACGATTTTAAGGTCGTTTTGAATAGGGATATTAATAACTAGGATTTGTTTTCTTACTACTAGGGTA
This sequence comes from Megathymus violae, assembly GCA_003671415.1. Taxonomy (NCBI): domain Eukaryota; kingdom Metazoa; phylum Arthropoda; class Insecta; order Lepidoptera; family Hesperiidae; genus Megathymus; species Megathymus violae. The sequence goes on from PDGT01000041.1 coordinate 1,567,223, forward strand.
CGAGCATAGAAGTAAAAAATATGTTTGGAAATTATCGATTAGGATTAAGGTCACTTGCTAAATGAATTATAGTTTTTTTAATGACAATACTCTCTCAATTTATCCGAACCTCAGGTTTAAAAACAAATATATGTTAATGTCGAGATCCGTATAAAATAGAGGTATTATTCAGAAAAAAATGGTCCGAAGTGCTGCCAGGTTAAAAAAGTATGTATTTATTACCAGAAGTAATCATCACACTACGATTTGACTGATATCAAAATCAAGTACGTATAAATCAATAAAAAACATGAATTTGATAATAATTTATTGTTACAGATATACATCTCATAATAAAACGACATTCATAACTTATCCTTAAAATTATAATACGAATTTCCTACATGAACCACATTTTAAACAAGTTGCACACGATAAGAAGCTTTCAAATAAATAACAGCATTTCAATTTCACGTAAATGTAAACAATAGTTGCTAAAAGCATAGTGACGACAGTTACTCATGTGGTCCACATAATCTGAACACATTAGACAGGTTGACGGAAGTTCTTGCCAGCGTACTTGGCCGCAGCGCCCAGCTCTTCTTCGATACGAAGGATCTGGTTATACTTGGCAAGACGCTCGGAACGGCAGGGGGCACCAGTCTTGATTTGGCCAGTGGACAAACCAACTACCAAATCGGCAATGAAGGTATCTTCAGTTTCACCAGATCTGGAAGGAAATTAATTCCATATATTTAAATCACGAATCTTGCAAAAAGCCCGACCCTCGAAGGATTAATAATTTAACACTGCCAATTTTTGGAAGTTTTATGCACAATACAGCATATTTATAGAATCTACTGTTAATTAATTTTACCCACAACACAACAAAGTGCCGTCAAACGGTTTAATGATACTCCGTGGAGTAGTCAACATTTTATTATCCTTATATCTTAACCTAGTAATCGTATTCAATGGGAGAAATTATTTTCTTTTCGAGAAGGTTTGTTGTGGCAATTCTAGAACGGGATAGTAACCTCCTTTCAATATATCCATTTTGCCAGATTAGACAAGGGTTCTAGGGTCTCATTCCGTGGATTTATTTTAGAATAGACCAAACCTTGTTGACTGATTATTAAATTAGACCACTACTATACGGAACGGTCGCTGAACGTAATATTTGATAGTCAAGTACCGTCGATTTAACCTTTGGCTGTCAAACAACCTGTAGGATGGGTAAACGACGCCGATTGTCCCCAGATTGTGCACAGTAACATAAAAATACCACGTTGCCGAAGTAACCCTGTTGGAAGATTTGCGTAGTCAATGGAACAAACCATGAAGTCAGGTGGTCCACTCACTTTCGCGTAATGTGTCCGATGAAGGCAAAATTACATATATTGGAACAAATAATATTTTCCTTTGGTCTATTATTAAGACGTCTACACTTGAAACACCTTAAAAATTGTGGTTCAAAGCTATTTTCAAATTAATGTTGATCCATTACTTTCACATGAAAATGTTGATCATTTTACGAAACTGTTAACTACTTCATATACACCAACAAAATATTAGTTACTTTAGTTACTCTGTAGTCAATAAAAAACATCTCAATGGGCTAATTCACCTGTGGGATACCATAGTTCCCCATCCATTCTGCTTAGCTAACAAATGAGCATTGATGGACTCCGTGACACTTCCAATTTGGTTAACCTTTAGCAGTAAACAGTTGCAGGCTTTCTTCTCTACTGCAGTGGCAATACGTTTGGGATTTGTAACCTGTATCATGATAAAAATAAATATTAATGACTTCTAACTCAAATTGGTTATTATGAAACATTATTATGAATCAAAGCAGAATTTACTAACTGTAAGATCATCTCCAACAATCTGGATGGGGGTTTTGGCAGTAATGTTAGTCCAAGCTGCCCAGTCGTCCTGGTCAAAGGGATCTTCAATAGATACCATCGGGAAGTCCTTAATGAATTCCAGGTAAAGTTCGCACAGTTTGTCAGAGGACAGATAGTCAGCTGGGTTGGACTTGGGGTTCTTGAAATCCAAGTCATAAGTACCATTTTTGTAGAATTCAGAAGCTGCCACATCCATTCCAATTTCAATCTGAAACATATGAGATAAGTTTAAAAAATATATCATATTATTTTGAACACTAAGTTGCCTCGGTAACCAGCCTTTTTTGTTCCCATAATTTGTGGTAGAAAAAAATTCCCACAATTATATATAAAAGTGGGTACTTATACAACTAAGATGACATGAAAAAACACAGGACAAAAATTTATGGATTAAAAAATTACCTTGCCAGTGTATCCTGCCTGCTGGATAGCATCCTGAATGAGATAAAGAGCATCCTTGTTGTTCAGAATGTTGGGCGCAAAGCCACCCTCATCACCAACAGCGGTAGAATCAAGTCCAAATTTCTCTTTGATGATTTTCTTCAAGTGGTGGTATACTTCAGAGCCCATACGCATTGCTTCACTGAACGTAGAAGCACCTAGAAAAATTGGAAAGATATTGTGTAAAGAAAATCAATTCAATATATTATTACAAAAATTATAAATATGAATGCATAAACAAAACATATATAATAAAAGACTAGTTATTATAAATTTGTAGCACCTGTAGGCAAGATCATGAATTCTTGCATAGCCAACTTGTTGCCAGCATGGGAACCTCCATTAATGACATTAAATGCAGGAACAGGCAGCACAATGTTGCTGTTACCAGCCAAATCAGCTAAATGCTTATAAAGTGGCACTCCCTTTTTAGCTGCCCCAGCTTTGGCAACAGCCAGAGACACACCAAGGATGGCATTGGCACCAAGCTTAGACTTGTTCTCAGTACCATCTAAGCCAATCATGAATTCATCAATCTGTAAAAAATTGTTAAATTATAATTTGAAAATTCCTATATTATGTTTCTTTCTAAAACACAGTGTTGGGCGAAGAAGCAGTCTATGATTCTTGGTCTTATTTATCTATGGTATTAAAAAACTTACCAAATTGCTTCTGATTTGCGGGAGTTTATCTTATCTTGACATCAGCTGGCGCCACTTTCTATGAAATTGGCGGAAAAAAAAATTGCCTTCGGCGCAATCGCAGCCAAGACCATACAGGTACCAGCTCAAAACAAAAATTACTATCAGAAAAGAAAATTCACAGGGTCTAAGTCTAAAGAACCATACAGATGTTTGGGAGCAACTGTGGGCAAACCAGTTGATTCTAAAGATTATTTCAAAATGCAGAATTCCATTCAGGACAAAACCTCCATTGCAGTTTCCGTACATAAATCTCCAAAAGAATTTCTCAACCAAAATGTCACCACTTGTTAACCAGTTGTCATGTTGTGAATTTTCTGCAAATCAAAGACTTTCGTAAAGATCGACCTTCAGAACGCCTATTTTCATTTACCAATAGCAGAGACTCACCAACGTTTCCTGAGAATTGTTTACAACCAGGAAATTTTACAATTAACAGCTCTTTCCTTTGGCCTATCTTTAATTTCATTTTCATTTCATTTCAGCACCACAGATTTTCTCAGCGGTGACAAATTAGGTTGCGGAAACCCTCCGTGCTAGAGGTTTCCGGGTGTTGGTCTATCTGGACGACTATCTTCTGGCTCACCAGGACTCATCTGTTCTAGACACTCAGGTTGCGGAAACGCTGAGATTGCTAGAAACTTTGGGATGGCATGTCAATTACCCAAAGTCCACTTTAGTTCCCTTTCAAGAGCTGGAATACTTGGCCATCATTTAGAACACTCTCAGAAACACTATGACATAACCACACCGAAAAGTCCAGAAAATAAAAACAATCATATCTCTTATACGGAAAAGGAGCCTAACTTGTACATTAAAAAACACCCAGAGTCTTTCAGGCCTTCTAAATTTCGCAACATTGATAATCCCCGCACAGGACATCTTTACTGTCGGCGGATGCAATTGTTTTTGAGAGGATTCCAGAAGGGACAGCCAAGGAAGCGGAGAATGCTACCTACCCTTGTTCACCAAGATTTAATCTGGTGGCTAGATGCAGTAAAATGCCGCTCGAGATCGTTACTCCGAAAAGAAGTCATGCACTTCTTAACCACCGACGCAGCAGATGCGGGGTGGGGCGCTCAACTAAACAAACTGTATATCTCAGGAAACTGGAGCAACCTTCAAAAACCTTGACACTCCAATGTCAAGGAGATTTATGCTGTCTACGGTACCATTATAAGCCACCAGACTGTATTAAAAGGAGCCCACATACTGATAGAATCCGATAACAGGACACTAGTAGCATATGTCAAAAACGAAGGGGGCACACGGTCTCTGTCCATTCTGAATCTGACCACAAGACTCCTACAGTTGACTAAACGGCTGGGGATAACGCTTTCGGCACATTACCTACCGGGAAATCTCAATGGGATAGCAGATCGCCTATCCAGGGCTCGAGCAGTACCCGAATGGCATCTGTTTCGCCAGGCTACGGAGGCCATATTCAGCAAATGAGGCGTCCCGGGTATAGACACATTCACTTCAAGGGCTACAGCAGTGGTACCAAACTATATCACTCTAGACTCAACAGATGGGTGCGCAATTTTTTGCGACGCATTCAGTCGTCTCTGGGACTATCAACTAGGATGGTTGTTCCCACCTCCCAATCTGATTCCACAAGTATTGGCCTACTTGATCCTCTCAAAGGGAATGTACATTTTAATAGCACCTCAGTGGCACCAAAGTTTTTGGCTCCCAGAGCTCCGGACCAAAGCTCTGGAGGAACCACTACCCATCAAGGATCTGCGGAAGGCCTTGGTAGATCAGACTACAGGCCGTTGCCCACCTCAGGTAGAGAAGCTAGATCTCCTGGCATTGAATGTTGAAGGTGGACAGAGGAAACATCCCACTGGACTAAAGAGGAGAGAGACTAATTCAAGCATAGTTGACGTGATTCAACCTTATCTACATATAAGACTCCTATTAAAAGATGGATCTCTTGGGGTAACAGTAATAATATAGATCCAAAATTACCCTCTGGTAATGACGTAGTAAGGTTTTTGGCCTACCTCTTTTTACAATGTAAACTTGCTTATTGCACAATACTTTTGCACAAGTCAGCTTTGACAAACTTCTGTGCCACGTCAACAGAAAATATTTCTAAAAACTTCTTTGTACACCAGATACTTAGGGCTATTTCACTGGCCAAACCAGAGGTACAGAGACCTCCTGTATTTGATATCAAATTATTGTTTGATTGGCTCCAAGCTACACCTTGAAATGGTACATTTTTTGATATTTCTCGAAGAACGGCCCCAATTATCTTGCTTCAAAGCTTAGAATTCATGACCTTACTCTATTAGAGATGTCAAGAGAACATCTACAAAAAGAATTCGATAGGATAACACTTTGGCCAAGATTCGGATCTAAGACAGATTCGGGTACCTACAGACAATCAGGCTGGTCATTCATTAATCACCCTAATATGCATATATGTCCAATAAGACATATTAAACCACTAATTAGACTTTCGAGTGAGAGAAGATCTCAGAATAATATTTCTTGTTTGGTTATTTCTATTACTGGCAAAGTTAAACCAGCATCCAGAACAAATATTGCAAATTGGTTAAATACCATCTTCAAAGAACTTGATATTGATGCACCTCCAGGAAATATCCAGTCTGCTGTAGTATCCAGAGGTTGGTGAGAGAACAGATCAGTGGAAGAAATGCTTGAGGGGAAACTGGAAGAGTGCCCAAACTTTTAAAAAGTATTACTGACATCAGGTCCAAAAAAGTGATCCTACGACTTCTTGTGCTAATTTATTATTTAATAATTTTGAAAGTGTTTAATTGTTGCAAAAAATATATTGTTATATTTAGAATCTTATATATATAAAAGAAAGTCGTGTTAGTTACACCATTTATAACTCGAGAACGGCTGGACCAATTTTTATGTTTTTAGATTTGTCTTCGTAGGGAATAGGATAATAAGTATTAAAATATTATATTTAACAATAAAAATAATAATAATAAAAGAGACAAAACGTCAGTGATAATAGTGAGGTGTTATATGATAACGCAACTGACAGCTCACATTCATTTTGACAGCTCAAGTTCATCGTTCATTTGCTTTCAGTATTGGAAATATATTCTTCTTTAGTCATTGTTAATTTGTTATAACAATACGCAATTGACAGTTCACGTAATCTTGTCTATGTCTATGGTTTGTTTTAAATTATCTCTAAGTAGACTGGTCATTTGTTTGTTTTGTGATATAAATCTTTTTGCAACGATATTATTACTTATGAACAATGCCGCGATCCAGAACTGATCTTTCCCGAGAGAGCCGAAATGCAATTAGTATTCGAAACATCACAAATGAAACCACTGAAGAAGAAGAAGAAATTGCACGAGAAGGGCGCCGCGTTAGTCTGGACAGACTTCGTGCTTCTCAATCACAAGAGCAAAGAGAGACAGCCCGTGAAACGGCTCGATTTGCAATGCGAAATCGTCGAGAAAACCTCAGAGATCAACAACTAGATAATTTTCGACGTGCAAGAGATTATTCACGTATTGATTTTAATCGAGCAGCGTTTCGATACGATTGCAATTACGCGTTATCAAGTTGGTCGATATGTGAACTGCAATGAAGCGGTTTGACGTATATTGTCATTACCTATTCACGAACGTCATCCTACTGTTGTGCATTTGGCGGTGCATCTGGAGAATGGTCAACGAGTATATTTTACTGCTTCGAATGTTGTACAAAATGCTGAAACACCTCCAGCGACAACATCGACCAGTTTCTTTGCGATCTGCCAAAGCGATCCGTTTGCACGAACGTTGTTTTATTCGGAGATGCCACGTTATTACACTTCGAATGCTTCATCTAATAATTTTCAACGACGAAAGCAAGGCGATGTGGTTCCTGGTTATCCAGATGTGCGTTCTACTGTTGCTCTTGGTCGTATTTATACAGTCCACCCAAATAATGATGAATGCTTCTATTTGCGATTGTTGCTGATAAATGTACGTGGGACAACGTCATTTGAGTCACTTTGAACTGTTAATGGTACAATATGCCCAACATTTCGTGCTGCATGTCAAGAACTCACTTTCCTAGAAAACGATAATCATTGGCACACGACAATCGGTGAAGCAATTATCTCTGCATCACCAAGTCAGATACGCACATTATTTGCTATCATCATTTCCATTTGCTTTCCATCGAACCCATCTAACCTGTTGCACAAATACAAGGAAAATATGTCAGAAAACATTTTACATCAAATTCGTGTCCTTTCAAAAAATCTCGATCTTGGGATGAATGAGGAGATACATAATCGGGCTTTATCCTTGATCGAAGTCTAGTGTTACGTCATGTGCGGTAGTTTATTAGTCAGGTTAGGAATGCCAAGCCCCAATCGTGGATTGATTGACGCATTTAATAAAGAATTGGAACGGGAACGTGAATATGATCGCAATAAATTAGACTTAGTAGTTCAAGCGAATGTACCCCTGTTGAATCCCCAATAAAAAGAAGTCTATGATACATTAATGAAAGCAAATTATGATGGAAATGGTGGTTTATTTTTCCTGGACGCCCCTGGTGGAACTTTTAAGATATTCCTCATGTCATTAATTTTAGCCACTGTTCGTGCCAGATCCAACATTGCGGTTGCAGTTACTTCTTCTGGAATAGCAGCAACATTATTAGAAGGATGCCGCACGGCTCATTCAGCATTAAAATTGCCGTTATATCTTCAAACTATTGAACAATCAACATGTAATATTGCAAAACACTCCGCAATGGCCAAAGTTTTAGTAACATCGAAAATCATCATCTGGGACGAATGCACAATGGCGCATAAACGCGCATTGGAAGCACTTAACCGTACATTGAAAGATCTAAGCAATGACTCGAGATGTTTTGAAGGCGCAATGATTTTACTATCCGGCGATTTCCGACAAACATTTCCAGTAATTCCAAGATCAACTGCGGCAGATGAAATAAACGCTTGCCTCAAATCATCAAATCTATAGCGCTATGTGAAAAATCTTAAGCTGACAATAAACATGAGAGTTGCGTTGCTGAATGATACATCTGCTGAAGACTTATCTGTGCAATTGCTGATAATCGGTAATGGTCAAGTTCCTGTCGACGAATCGAGCGGATTGATTTCCTTTCCTCAAAATTTTTGTAATTTTGTCTCATCGAAAGACGAACTCATCAACAAAGTATTCCCAAACATCATTGCTAACCACAAAAATTGCGAATGGTTGAGTGAGCGAGCAATTTTGGCAGCTAAGAATAAACGATGTGGATGACTTAAACTTCGTAATTCAGAATGGAATCAATGGTACACTACATTCTTTCAAATTTATGGACTGTGTAATAAACGAAGAGGAAGCCACCAACTACCCTATTGAATTTTTAAACTCCTTCGATGTGCCTGGCTTACCACCGCACAATTTACGACTAAAGGTTGGCTCGGTAGTAATCATGCTTCAGAACCTAAATCAACCTAAACTATGCCACGGAACGCCTTCGGTGATAACAAAATTAATGATCAATGTGATTTACGCGACAATACTCAAAGGAAAATTAAATGGTGAGGAAGTTCTCATTCCAAGGATTCCGATAATCCCAACTGATATTCCCTTTGAGTTTAAATGACTTCAATGTCCGATTCGTCTTGCATTGTTTGTGGTCTAAATCTAGAAAATGCATGTTTTTCTCATGGTCAATTGTATGTAGCATGTTCACGAGTCGGAAAACCATCTGCTTTATTTGTTCTTGCGCCCGATTACAAAATGAAAAATGTCATATATCACAGGGTGCTTCACTGAAGAGAGCACTCTTCCTACCAATCCCCATATATTTTATTATTATACTAATAAAATAAAAAATTGAACTTAATAATTTTGTATTAATTTTAAAATCATAAATCTGCTTATTCATGCTATGAAGTCAAATAGGTTTGGACATGCAATTTCATAGAAAGTGGCACCAGCTGATGTGAAGATAAGGTAAACTCCCGCAAATCAGAAACAATTTGGTAAGTTTTTTAATACCATAGATAAATAAGACCAAGAATCATAGACTGCTTCTTCACCCAACACTGTTTTATCTGACATATAATAATTGTTTTGTTGTAATTCAAAACAGTTATATTACTAACTAATTATCAAGATAACTGAAAAACAATTGATGATGGTTGAGAAATTGATAATATTGATTGACTGATTAATGTTTAATCTTTTTCACCACCTGCAATAGCATATGTATATATCAATATAACTATGTTTAATTACCTCCTTTTGCTGGGTTACTTCAATGTTCTGCTTGAGAAGTTCAGGAGCAATGATAGTGTTGATGTTTTTGATGGCAGTGAGCACACCCTTGCCATGATACTCGCCCTTGACATTGTCCCTTAGCTCCAACGCCTCATGAACACCAGTAGATGCACCAGAAGGTACAGCTGCACGGAACAATCCCAATTCGGTCACCTAAATAAATATTAAAATGGGAATATGTTTCAGTCAGTTGTCCATTTATTGGGTCTTGCTGATTATTTACACTATTAAGAAGATAAGATAGGATCCCACAGAAAGTAAATGCAGTAGATTTGATTTTTGTGTTACATAAAGGAGTAATCAGATATATACAATAATCAAAATCACTTGAATTGCTTTTAAAATAAGGCATATTTATGACCTCTTAGTCTATTTTGTAATTTAGTAATGTGGAATATTTATACTCCATTCTGTACTGAACTCTAGTGTTGAATGCACTAACATATAAAAGACTATTCATTCTCTTCGAAGACTCCCACATCATTTATTGTAGAGAACACATATTTATATTCATTCATATAACATATTCATCAACTTTTTTTGCCTATTTAAAATGTTAGTCCTATTGGCATAATAAATATTAATGTAAACTTACAAGATCCACCTCTACTGTAGGATTACCACGGGAGTCAAAGATCTGACGAGCCTTGATGGACTTGATGGGCATTTTTGGTATCTGTAAATAAATAAAAATCTAGTTACAATACTTAATTATAAATCATATGCCATTTTTTTAATTCAATTTTAAATTTAATTAAATATTTTAAGACGGAAATCTAAACCACAAACAAATCGCCTAATTCTATCAGGAAGTTGCTTTGGAAACCAAAAGAAGATAAATTATCTATTTTCGGAAGAAATTGGTAGGTCATTAATTAGAAGGTCAAGTGGAGGTTGTATGCGTGTCCAAGTACCCAGTACAATAGTTATTTTCTGAAACATTTTCTGATATTACTATATTCCTAAAAATGGTTTTGCAGTCTTTAGACCCAGCAATTTCAGGACTATCTAAGTACTATTTAGCTAAATACCGTATGTATGATAAACTTGGCACTGCCGTATGAAGAACATTAAATATGAAAAAAAAAATACTGTACCTGTAGATAACTTGAAAAATAACTTGGGTTATTTCCTTTTTGATCACTGAAACGTAATAAAGATTACTAAATTAAATTGCCGGCAAGGATGTAGACAACGCACTAATCAGACGGTTGGCTGAATAGATTTGACTGGATTTGACCTATGCAAGGTGAAATTAGGGCTTCATCGACACCAATTACCGATTTCCATTAGGCTAAAAACGAAAATCGGCAAATCGTGTATAATCGATTTATTAAATTCTGTATTGTATCGATTTATTAATTTATTAAAGTCCACATAGTCAAATATAACGCTCGAATTAAGCGTTTATCAGGAAGGTCTTCACAGCATAATATTATTCTAAGATTATGAAATAGAACGACCGCCCTAAGCATTTTTCCGACCTCAACGCGAAACATCGCGCTTGAAACTGAATAGGTAAAAACACTCAGAATTGACACTCTGAGAAGCTGCTTGGGCAAAGAAAATGTTTTTCAGGTCCGTAAACCCGTGTGCTGGAGAGATTAAATAAAAAAAATTATGTTACATTACGCCATCTAATTATAGCTTCCAAAAACAATTAATTTACACGAAATCTGTTTTAACGTCCTCGATCTAGTAACTTTATTTAAATATATTGGATAACATCACATTGTATCAATTCAAGTACAATGTATCAATTTAAATAATATCATAGGCAAGTAATAACATACAATCCAGTGAATCAAGAAGATGAAGTGTTATTAAATGGAATATATATAGGACATAAACTTATATAAATGAAAAGGCCATAATTGAAAAAAAAATATCCAGTACAATCAAGAAATTCCATATAATTATTTGAATATATGTCAAAAAATAGATGAATAAATAAAATGAGTATAAGTAATATCGGAAATAATTAAACAGCAAAGATAAATCGTTACTTTTTTTATTGTGTGTGTCAGATATTGTATATTGAAAGGATCGTGATATTTGATTCATGACATATAATTTGTCAAAAAAATCCTCACCTTGTAAATATATTTATATTATATAATTGTAATTATCAAAGTTATTGTTTTAAAACATAAAATTTATATCGATTTATCACTCTTTCCATTTTGGATTTAAAAAGTCAATACTAAAAAGACAGTCATATTATGGTAATAATTGATCATCACTATTTACGATTTCACAACTCATTCTACGCCTGGCATAACAACCTATGACATGAATAACACATGATACCGTATTGTATGTATTTGTAAAGAAACTGTTGTAAGCGGGGAATGAGGATACATGTAATTCGGACTATCATAGTAGGTGGCTAGTTATTATGATTCTGGAACATTTAATTCTTATATCATCTGATTTCGCTCACAGAGTACATTTGTATACTTATACTCATTTAGCTCGTAGGAACAACGAATAAACTATTGTATGTTGCTTCTATTTACTTAATACATAACTATTACAGAGAAAATTTAAACATTCAAACTCGACAAACTCAAACTGATTCCTCCGGATTGTCCTAATAATACTTATGTTAAAATGAGTGAAAATAAGGAATCGACTCAAGAAAAAAAAGTTGTAGTAGTCAAAACCGCTACAGATTTGCAGAGGCTTAAATTAGAAAAGCTAATGAAAAACCCAGTAAGTTGCATTTCTATGGCCTGATTATAAAACATAAATTCATTATTTTCAATGTAAGGTATTCATAGTCAACAATATTTCAAGGACAGACCAGTATTGATTCCTGAACCACCGAAACAAAAGAATTTGCCCTCGGCGCCAGATTTTGTTCGCAATGTGATGGGTTCAAGTGCTGGAGCCGGTTCTGGAGAATTTCACGTGTATCGACACTTAAGAAGGAAGGAATATGCACGTCAAAAATTTATCCAAGAAAAAAGTGAAAAGGTAAACTTCAAGTAAAAATTATTTTTAGAAATGTTTTTTTGTGAACATCATGCTTCTACTACATTTTTGAAGTTCTGGTGTAGTATATTAAATTAAGTACTATTTTACCCATATCCTAATGATTTTGTTTTAAAACATGCATATTTGTATGGTTTTTGTAGGAAAAACTTGATGAAGAATATCATCAGAAACTAGAGGAGAATAAAAGACTTGCAGAACTAAAGACTGCCAAGAAAAGAGCTAAGAGACTAAAAAAGCGGCAGAAAGTTAAATCCAAATCCAAAAAAACAAAGTCAGAAGATGTTCAGAAGAATCCTACTTCTTCAGAATCTAGTAGTGAAATGGATGATGAACCAAAAGAGGGCAACATAGAAAAAAGTGATAACGAAAATATAGTTGACAGTTTAATCACCAATAGTTGACTTGTGAAGAACTATTTTTCTTTGTACATCTATGCTAATAAATAAAATTGGAGTGTCTGTTTGTAACATTAAAATATCTAGTTTTTACTACATGCATATGGAATGTATATACCAAAATAACATTTTTTTCAATTTTTGTTTGTCTGTCTGTTTGTTCCGGCTAATCTCTGAAAAGGTTGGACCAATTTTGACGGGACTTTCACTGGCAGGTAGCTGATGTAATAAGGAGTAACTTAGGCTAGTTTTATTTCAACTAAATAACTTTTTTTGTTAAATTCCACGCGGATGAAGTCGCTGACACAGCTAGTTTGTAATAAACATACACTTAATTCTGACTGGATAAAATACCATTTTATTTGTTTTAAGTAATTGTACTTTTAAAGTTCCTTCTTAAACCTTGACAAGATGATACAATTAGGCTAAAATAGAAAATTGGTTAACAAATTCTAGTGGCGTTAATTTTAAATCAAACACTATGTCAAGTATCACTCATATAGCATCTTGGCTGGATTTAATAAAACCCTGTGTTCAATAATATATCATCTACACTAATAATAAAATTATAACAAAGTCAAATTTGGACATTCAATATTTGTTGAAAATTTTAAACCTATATTAATTATATATATTTAATGTTTTAATCTGTCTCATTGTATCTATCAACCACATGTCACACTACAACCACTCAAGAAATTTGGATGAAATTTAGGATATTAATAAGTCATAAGTAATTATCTAGGATATTTTTATCCCATTTAATAGATTTGTTCCCGCTTAATAGGAAATTAAAGTTAAAATATACGTTTTATTAAGAGGGCAATAAATAACATTTTGACATCCTACTAAGAGCTTTTATATTTAATAATGGCTTAAATCGTTGCTAAGTTGGATTTGCCAGTCTAGTTTAATAATACATTTCCGATTAAATAACGACAACAAAAATTGTTATTCTTCAATTAAAGTATTTATAAAGCGAAACAAGAGCAGGTCACTTACTAGTTACAAAGTAAAAGATTTGCTTAGTTATTAATACTTAAATTTTATTGAAAAGACAATAATTATGATATTACATTTGTAGAAGAAACATTTAATTGAGTTAAGTAAGATATAACGTAAAAATTATGTCTACTACTGCACAGAAGCCATAATGCTATCTTCATTCTTCTTCAGTATGACAAATCCTTCCATTACAGGTGACAGAGGGATGTATTCATCAGTTGCTAATTCTGCTCGCTCTCCGAAAGACAACAGCACTGGTGTTGTGTGGGTGTGTGAACCAGCGATCGTTTTAGGTGTTCCTGCCTTACCTATGACATCTACAGCCTGTGAATAAGAGTTCAATTTTAGACATATATATATAGCTTTACAGATGGGACATATACAATAAAAGAAAACAAAAAAAATGTATACACATATACTCGTAAAAGTAAGAGCAGAGAATGTTACAATGTACTTAGCCATGATTATCCGACAGTTCAATACGCAACGTAATTTTTGTGCAATATTTTTTTATACCGACAATTTTTAAGCACTACATGTATGTGCAGTTAATAAAACATCACAGAACGTTCTAAAATGTGTTTGTGAAAAACAGTGTAAACTAAATGACTTTCTAACATCGTTTAAGATAACTAATTACCTGTCCAACTCGAACGCTCACATTGAGGGGTTGCAGGTTCTCATCAAGAGTCACTAGCCATCTAGGCTGCATAGCAGTGGCCAGCACATAAAGCAGATAATGAGATTTTCCAAGGATAACTGAAAAAAAACATGGTTTATCTTAGATTGGATTTTTCATCAGTATGTGTAAAATGAAATATGTAATAAAAGTAGGATAGCACAGGCTCAGCACTTTCCTAGCTTTGCCTTGTGCTGCCATAATTCATTATAGCATGATTGGATCAATCTCTGTAGCCATCTGTAAAGTAGTAGATAATAATTCTGAGCATGTCTGGTTTTTCAAATTATTGTATCCTGTTTTTCTACTAGTGGTGAAATTAAGGAAAAGATGCTCATCAAAATAATCTACATCAATCCCTGAATTTTTAAAATCCTCTGGCTCCCAATCTCTGTACAATGTTAAGTATTAATCATTGTAGTATTTAGGTACTTACATACTTTGTAATTATTACAAAATGGTCTCATTAAACGTCTTTTATAATTTCCTGTACCTTTTATCCAGTTATTTAGTGATTTCTTTAATTATTTTATTGTGATTAACGTTTTGTTACTGTTGTCAAGTATTTTACAAAATAACATTATACGTCGTATGATAAGAACATGAAGTGCTCCCGTTGACCCGTAACACATTGCCGGTCATACTAACTGTTCTTGCAGTCAAGGAAGGCGGTGAGCACGACGAGCAGGCCAGCGAGTGCCGGTTGATTGACGAGCCGGCGGTCAGCGTGCGCGGGGCACAATGTGACCGTGCCCTTGCCGGCGTGGCAAAGGCCCTGCGCCAGCCGCACCATGAACAGGTGTACTGGTGACTTGCCGTGGTACAGCGCCAGTGCGCGCAGCATCGTCGCTAATCTGCCACGGGAATACACTCACTAGTAGGATGTATAACTAATATCCATTTTTATTTTCAAATATTTGCACTGTGGTTCGAGTAAAAGCATCTCGACTACGAAGAGAAATCCGATGTCTTGTAATCGACCATTGATGGTTTCAGGCCATTTGTGTCTACTAACTCTCGTTTATGGATTGTACGAGATTGGTAGCGTTTAAGCTACCAGCGGGGAGTGTAATGCAATTTTTACATCGCATTATCACCCAAACAGGGTGCATTGTTCATATATCGTGTTAGACATCGTTGCCAGACTAGAACTTTCATTTAATGAACCACTTGTTGACCCAATATTGCAATATAAGAAAGTTAAAACATTGCTCATCGACCACAGTGATAAGTTGAATTTACCGAGCGTTGTTAGTGCCCGCACCCACGAGCCCCATCGCGAAGATGGCGTTGTATGCGACGTCATTGTCAGAGTCGTGCGAGTACTTGTTGAGTACGTCGATGACCGCGAGCTGCGGGTTGGACACCGAGCACAGCGCGATCGCGAGCGGCACCGCGCGTCGAACCGCCGGCTCCCCGTAGCGGCCCTGATAACATTAACAAATTGTTGAATTTTAATAATGAAATTACATTAACTTTTACAGCTTACTATGTTTTTAACGATTCTGAATTTCATTGCAGGATTAAAGGGGCAAAGTGCACACGGTACGTGCAATAATCGTGCTTGAATCCCCGTGTGCTCCGGTGGTACAATAGAATTGTAAATTACTTGCGTTATAATATCTGATGAATGTCAAACTGTTATTATAACTTTTTATTCCTCTAACTCTAGATTGTTTTGAAAATTATTAATACTTTACATTCACTTACTGATTAAAGATTAATTGATTTATACCACAAATGGAAAACTAAATATGCCGGCAATCTTGCTACATCAAAACAAGTAAACTATGGACTGTTCGGTTTGTCACTACGAGTTTAATCCGATTAATCTTATGTCAGAATCCAGAATAATACTAAAAAAAGCGTTGGCTAGAATCGGAACAGAGCAATGGGCGAAATACCGTCAGCCACGTTAAAATCGAAGATGAAAACATGAAAACTAAATTATTTTCCTATACGAATATCTGTTCCAAAAATCACACTAAAACACATTCCAAATCAGAAATATATAAGTCCTGTGTTCTAGACCTAGTTGATAAGTCTAAGTCACGGGCATGGTCAATGGACTAACGCAGTGTTGTTAGAATAAAAATAAATTATTTCAAATTATTCAATCATATAAGTATGTAACACTTTGAAGGGTACTACGTATTCTCTTATTCACAATATCTAATAGTTTTATTATTCTTAAAATCTTACTACTAATATTTAACCCAAGATATAATAAAACTTTTCTGTATAAACCAGACATGCTATACAAAAACTAGTATACATAAATCACAAAAGCAAACAATACTGTGCACGCCATTCAAACAATAAGTTCCTATTATTAAATTTAATTTAAAACGAATTGAGTAGTTACCCGAAGTACATCGCTAATGATTTTGAACGGCTATCCATATCCATCATCGCAATTTGCATCTTTCGTTACGGTGTGTTCTACACGTATGCGAAATTAGAGAATACTCATGCGAAAAAGTTAATTACAGTATGAAATTGTTGAACACGTTTCTTTCAACTTTATCGACTGTTTTGATATATTCTCATACCACAAACTAATGTAAATTGAACCATCTTTTACAAAATGTTTATAGAAATTCATACTTTTACATGTATAATCTGAAATTTCATCGATTTTGTTACATACGACGACTCTGTGTCTTGATAAATTCTTGGACGCAACAAAATCGGAATGGAGTTTTCAAGATTTTTATCACAACTTTCAATGAGCCTCCGTTTAATATAACGATCCTGAATGACACTGTCATGTTTAGTGATTTAGTATGATGGATCCACAATCTATACGTTCATAAGTCAATTAGGAAAAGATGCCTGCAACGTACCAATTGGCCGAAGATGCGTGTGCACATTTCTGCGCCCGTCTCCTCAGCGAGTGCGATCACGGCGACACCGAGCGTAGCCACGGCCTGCACCGACGACAGCTCCTTGTTTGCCTCCTTCTCTTTCTCCTTTTCCTTACTCTTACTGTCCTTCGAAGACTTGCCTAGTTAAAAAAAATATTAATACAATTGGATAGTCATAAACCCATATCGCCAATATAGCCATATAGCCGCTCTGAGCTATGCCCAAATAAATACTGTGACGCAATTCATAAGGGACCAAAAACATTTCTAAGCATTATTAGGTATTATATCTAATTAAATATATTAATGACAAGGACGCCCGGAAATAATAGTGTCGAAACCAGTTCCGCGCAGGTTTTAAATTTACTTTTAAAACCTGTGCTGAGGAGTTGCTTTCTCTATTTCTTCTCCTCAATGTTAAAGCACCTTTTCCAAACTGTGGAAAAGCAAGAAAATGACGCGCATAAGTGTATTTACAGAATACCTAAACGATTAAAAGATTTTGAATTTAATGATTCCTATCCAACGAAGTGAAGTTGAATGCCAGAACTCGGAATTCAGATTTCTAATTATAATATTTTTAACTGAAGGTATTACAAAAAAAAAAAGGGGAACATTTCAAGTCACTAAGCACTTACAACCTCTGCATGTAGTTTGAGCCTTTTGTAGGCTGAGGCATAAAAGTTGATTACTAAAGTACTTGCAAAATTTTTATATTATTACAAAAACTCTTACTTTTATTTTTATCATCCTTAGAAGTGCTGGTCGAGCCACCGCTGCCACTGTTACTACCACCGGTACTTTCTTTAGTCTCCTTCTTGTCTTGTTTCTTAAACGCGGTATCTTCAGTTGATGACTGTTCATTCTGAAACAACATGGCAACATTTAATATTTAATGCTTATTTTTAATTAATAAGGTTGTAATACAGTTAGAAAATTACAAATATGGTGGGAAAAATAGTAATGATAGTTTAATTTTAAAGTTATTTCTAAGTGTTCTAAAATTAAGTTCCGTAAGTAAATTTCCGTAATAAAAACAGTGCAATCAGTGTAACGTTGGCGTTGTTATTTCCCAAAAATCAATTGCAATACGTGGCGGACAAAATGTGAAAGTCGGCACAGTGATTAACATAAAACTTGAGAAAATATCACACATATTACCATAAGATAGCATAACCTCAAAACGTTTTTTGATCCCCTATTTGAAATAATAAAAGACAGAGTTACGACAGTCTAACAACAACATAAAGAAAACTGACAGCGCCAGTCAGAGTGTTGCTATAGCGAAAATAAATCTACAATTAAGGAAAAAAGTATAAAATAGCTACTGTCAAAACTAGATGACAAGCAGAAACCATAAAAAAGGCTGTGACTGCAAATGTCCTAGATGCACTAAATGCAAAACTACAAGTTCTTCAAAATGATAACGAGCCTATGAAACTCAAAATAAAACATCTAGAACATAAAAATTATCTACTGGAACAAGAAAAACGGAACTATAATTGGGTATTTTTCGGCGTGGAGGAAATCGGAAAAAACGAAACGGAGATGGTGGATTACATAATAGATGCAATAATATACACGGGAATACATGTAGAAAGCCATGAAATTAGCAACGTTTACAGGATTGGACAACGTGTCAACAACAAAAACCGTCCCGTCGTAGTCTCCCTCAGAACTCTATGGAAAAAACATCTCACACTGAAATATAAATCTAAATTTAACTCAGGTATTTATGTTAAAGAGGACTATTCCAAGGAGGTATTAGAAAAACGAAGCCCATTACAGCCCAAAATAGTTGAAGAGAAAAAGGAAGGTAATATAGCTTATTTAAAAGAAGATAAACTGATTGTAAATAAACCAAAAGACAAAAATCGAGAAAAAAGAAAGAGAGAGAATTTGGGTGCACCAAACTCATCCAACCTCAAAAAAGCTACCATTACTAATCATCAAAAACAATCATTGAATAAAACTACCCCAAAAGATGTAATAAAGCCCAACACACTGAATTATGTAGAACGAGGACGGTCAGCTTCGATGTAAGAATTTCCAAAAAACTTTTAAATCCCGTGGGACCCGCAACAAATTTAAAACAACTGTAGCAAAATCAACTTTCGAATATAGCACCCCAAGCCGGCCGGTTACCGTGGGGAAAGAAGACCCCAGAAGAAAGAAGACCTTCTATCAAATAAAATAACAATTTTAGAAAATAAAAACTGTAAAATAAACAAATCAAGAAGATCACTATCAACAACCATGAGAATGCTAGAACTGAACAATGAAATAGAAAAAATAAACTGGGACATTATAGGGCTTGCTGAAATTAAAAGAAACGAAAGCGCCATAGAGGAAAAACACAACTACATCTTTTATTACATAGGTGAAACATTGGGCCTACATGGAATTGGTTTCTTAGTAAAGAAATCATACAGAGCCAACATTGTCAGCTTTCTGGGTATATCAGAAAGAGTTGCTATGCTAAAACTGAAACTCGATCAGCACCGACTCTGTCACTAAGCCAAGCTTATTTGCCAACCGACAGCTCATGTGAAGAAAACATCACAAAATTTTATGAGGATCTTACAAAACCACAAAACCTAGCAGATGAAAATCTCCTATTTATGGGAGACTTCAATGCAAAAATTGGTCACCCAAAACTCACGAAACAATAACATTGGGGAACCACGGATATGGACAGAGGAATGAAAGAGGCGAACGACTAAACCAGAAACAAAAACGAATATGGATAAAAAAACCAAGGAATATTAAGCGACCAAACACTAAATCTCATCTCCAGGCGCACCAAGCTCCTTAATACAAAAAATAAGTCTAAATCCATGAAAGAGGTATTTAAACAACTATTTAAAAATACAAACAGAGCAAGCAGGAAGAACTATTCTACTCATAGAAGAACAGTTATAGAGAGAAACATGACAACATTCCGAAGCTCAAAAAGAACCTATAAAGAACTTAAGAGCCACAAAAACTGATTCCAGTGCTTGAAGGAGGGAGAAGATGAAATCAGGAATAGGGAAGACATAATAAAATGTACAACAGCTTTCTATGCGGATCTGTACAAAAAACCACCACAAGAAGCAGAACAACAAGAAATGGCCGTTCCATTGCCAAAGACAAATGTGCCGCAGACAAAGATGTGATGGCTGCAAATACATTGACTCCGATAACTGGAAGCGCGATACTGAGTCATATCAAGAAGCGAAAACCTGAAAAGAGGCCTGAACCAGATAACCTTTCAAACGAAGCATTAAAAGTAGGAGCGAATAGAAGTAGATGGCTAAAGAT
The DNA here is from genome assembly GCA_003671415.1 of Megathymus violae. Taxonomy (NCBI): domain Eukaryota; kingdom Metazoa; phylum Arthropoda; class Insecta; order Lepidoptera; family Hesperiidae; genus Megathymus; species Megathymus violae. The sequence continues at coordinate 1,587,802 of PDGT01000041.1, forward strand.
GGAGGATGGAGATCTCAGAACCACCATGAATTAATGAACTTCCAGAATGTGAGGGGCTTTATCCGTCCGTGTATTCAACTCAACCCCCACAGCTTGTTGCTTAGCAATGGACAAGGCCACTTATTGTACCACTAGCTTAGCCAACACAACTGGGCTAGGCGCATCCTGTCAGAGGTCACTGGACTGCATACCATCCAGATTAATATACCCAGAAAATACTTGTATCTGGTGACGTGGTTCTTCACATTCTTCGCTAGCAACCAATTTTCATTCAGTATCAACCATATACCAAGTCAGTAAAAAAGCAGTTTCCTGTTTTGGTGTTACAGATGTCCATAGGTGGCAGTAATAATTCACCATCGTGGGGCCCGAATACTCGTGTGACGGAAATAAAAAACAATATGTGTGTAATGATAATAGTGCCTTAATTTACAACATACCTCTGTGTCATAGTGTTTGGAGCAGATGTGCAGCATTTGTTGCACGACGAGCACGTCGCCGGTGCCTGCGTACGCGCACATGGATAGCGTGGTCTGACACAGCGACTGCTGCGGCTCGGGCAACACCTCCAGAGCCGCCATCGTAGCCTCCGTGCGCTCCTTGCAACCTGGTCACTCACATCCGTTTACATAACTTTCAAGAGGTACGGCCATTAATATTAATTGATATCTTTTGATGAGTATGTAAATAAGCTAATAATTCCATGTATTTGAAAATTTGTAAACGAAAAGCAAATAATTTACAATCATCATAATTAGAAATAATGTGCAATCATGTTCTATACATATACAAAACTCCCTTCGTTTTCGATGACAATTTTAAAACTTTCTCTATAGGATAAGACCACTAGGCAAAATTGTACAAAGTACATATAATTATAATTTAGTAAACACGCCTTTATACGTGTTGGGCCAATGAAAGTAATGTTTCGCATTCGGAGATTTATTGTTGTGGAATTAGCTTACTGGCGCGAAGTTCTCCTGATAACCATTTCCAAACATTATAATATTCATACCCAAGAAACACAGTCCAAGCCCCAAATGCAAGAATCTGGCATAAGTAGAAGAAATCAACTCCTTATTGTCGTCAATAAGACGCTGAATTATAGCGCATGTCACCTGTAAAAAAAAAAAATAATTAACAATTTGTGTCTTCATGCTGTCTCTCGATTAAAGTTTATAAGGATATAAAAATTAGTTTCGGCAACATTCAGCAACTATTAAAACATATATAACTACAGAATTAAATATAGTGTATAAAACTCTATACTAATAATAAAATTGTTACGGGGCCGAATCTCCAGATTGAATATACTTTAGACATTTTAATGTAGATACACATTTTTATCGATATAAATGCTTAACATATATATATTTTCAAAAATATTGTCTGTCTGACTTGTACTACAACTACTGAACAGATTTTGACATTTTATGGGTCACAATTTAGGATACTTTTCATCCTGGGAAATGGATCTGTTCCTGTGGAATTTTCCAACGCGAAGTGGGAGGGTGGGTTACTTGTTGTTATATAAAAAAAAAACTCACGTCCCCATTACAGGAACCGACGGCAATGAGACCACACGCGACAGCGGCGAGGGCGCAAATCTCTGCGGGCGCAGCCGCGTCGCTCAGCACGGGCAGGAGGTGCGACAGTACGTCCTCACGCTGCGTGCCCGCGTACGCGATGCCTAGACCTGACACGTACACCATAAACTACTTTTACTTTACCTAATTTATAGAACAGTTTTTTTATATAAATTGACGATGAATCTGACTGTTCCCCTTGATTGCACGTGCTCACTCACTTTCAGGGGTATCCTGACACCAAAGAAATCAAGGGACAAAAAAGCGGAGAATACTTCACTTAAACCCATGATTTTATTCTTTTACTTACTGGACAGTGTGTCACTTTTAATGGCCCATGACAATCTTATATTTTTTTCGTGTTTTGGTCGTTGTTGTCTTGATATACAGTGGAAATACGAAGATAATGAAATGCAGCAAATTTACATTTAACGCATTTAAATATATATGTATTATAGAATAACTTACCTAAAACACTGCCGATTCTTAAATTGGCACTAGAGTGCAGCACGTAGTCGGAAAGCAAAGCGAGTGCGGGATCGCACTCGTTCCTAACGCCGCAGTTGACAAGCCCAAGCGCCAACAGTGCGCCCGCCTTGATGTGCTCGTCCGACGTGTACAGGTACTTGTCGATGGGCGTCAGCCCGCCGTCCACGTCCCACAGGTGAATCATGCCGAGTGATGCTGCCGCCGACAACATGCCTACCAACACAATGATCCGTGGTTTACTGATTTTCAACCACTAAAATCTAAAAATTTAGAAAACAAATCTATTTCTTGCGGTCACCTGGAATTTACCAGTATGATGAAAATTTTATTTGTAATTAACTACAATTTTTTTTTTATTTAACTGAAGTGATTGGGTTCGATAAAGGATGAAGTGTTTATTGCGCTCCTTGGTAACGAAATTTATGACCAAACCGCATTGAAAGTTTTCAGATACAAACTCAAAGCACAAGTTTCAGAAACAAAAAAGTGCTCATAAGAATTTATTTTATTTTATACCGCACTGTTTGTTGCAGTACCTTGACATATGTGAATTTCAGGAGAATTTACCATGATCCTTATTCTTGTACATCCATTTATTTCCATCTTCTGTAGTGACTAGCTTATCACGGCCAAAACCGGCATTCACAAAAGCATTGACGAATGTAGCGGAAAGATTTTGTCTAGCGGAGTCTACGGGATGCTCGGCTAGAAGGGAAGGTCGAAGAGCGGACCCAGCCGACTCCAACCAAGTCTTGTAAACTTCCTCCGGTGTTTTCGGCTCCATGATGTCGAGCTAAAAATTTTTTAAAGAGAACTGAGGTGTAAATTCTTTAAATGAACTGTACATTCTGTTATCCTTTATCCCGTTAAGTACAATATTAATGCTTTGTTCACCATTTCTACCGCTCGATATTACACCAGCAACTGTCTTTACTGTAACTATATTTTGTAAAACAGTGCAGTAAATATAAATTTACTATGTTACAAATAAACTAGTAAAAATGAACTGAATATGACCAGTTTGTTACATGAAGTATATAATCACATATATTACCTCTCTTGCCAGACTTAAAAAGTGATCATTGATGTGTGCGTTCAGGAGGATTGTCCGGAGATCCTCATCTTCTAGTTCTAACGGCACGTATTGCCGTGCGAGCATATAGCAAAGTTGCTTTTTAATCAACCTGGGGTAAAAAGGATAAATAAAACGGGCGGTTATCTACCTGACAAATTATCATATTACCTGACAAAGAACACTACAGTGCACACCTAACAATAAATATGCTATTAAAATGTCATCTTAATATATGGGAGTATAAATTCAAACACACTAACATTACCATAATACTAAAAGAAATATTGTAGCCATAACTTAGTATATATTGTGATATTCACCATAATAAACTTAAGTAACATGTATGATAATATTTCCTAACGGTCTCACCTGGCCCAGTTATTGTCTTACATAAATTCACTAAATGTTCTACACATATATGTATATAGAGTTGATAGATATATATGGTTTAGTAAGTGAGTTGTATGCATTGTTATATACAGTCATAATAGTTAAAAAAATAGCTTTGTGGGTTTAACTACATTATCTTATCTTTGTCATATTGTTATGAAAATGTTTAATGTGATGAATATGACATGTTATATTGTCCTGCAAGCTTCAATAAAGGTTCTTAAACAAACAGAACTTACATATCATTGCAGGCATAGAAAACTTCTTCACACTTAGCTTTATCATGCAATTGCATTGCAACTAATAATGCTCTTGGGTACTCTCCAAAACGCAAATATGTATCCAATACACCTTGTAGGATCTGTGTTGACTCTGGTTCCACAACATAACTGGCACAGCTGAAAGGATTGTCAAGTTGGAAAAAATTATCTTCTAATACAACATTGTTAAAATTCGGTGTATTTATTTTATGAATACAATAAAACAAAATAATATGACAATCACACAGTTGTTAGAGATTTTGTAAGAAAAAATTTATAACTAATTGCCAATGATGACAACACCCATAACTATTATACAGCTAAATACAGATCGTAAATACAATGAGCGAGGTACATAATGAGTTATTATTTACTAGTTAGAAGTTTAACAATTGTCTAAAGTGAATATCCTGATTTTAAATTCTTATCCCATAGGTTTAGATGGATAGAATACCTCTATAACCTTATTAACCATGGTTAACAAAAGTTGCAAATATACCAAGTATCATCTATATTTCTTACATAGTTTCTATGTGATATGTACATAGACAAACAGCCAGACAGACAGTGATTAAAATAGCATATGTGGCCTTTATATGGATATGAAACCTAAATACATAAACATTTCCAAAAAATATGTGATATACAGATTTACTCCCATTAGAATTATGATTTATTCTAACAGTTTATACTTAATTAATGAGATATGAGAATGTAAAATACCTATAAATGATAATAACTCACCCAATTAAATATAAGCAAACACGTGGGTAGTTGCTCTGGTCCATATGCTGGGTTAGGAGGTCCAGTCTATCAATCTCCATGAGCAGGTCACATGCCTGAATCTCTGCAGAGTGCTGCATATCAAAGGCTACCACATCTCGTACTAGAGGAAGAAGGGTGTCCATATTTTCTATATTCCATTCCTCTGCAATTTCACCTTCCAATTGCCTGTTTATTGAAGTAATTATATAAAAATAGTATTTTACAATTCAAATTGTATGCATAAGCACTTATTATTTTATGGATATTTTAGGATTTCTAGTTCAAAAATAGACATTTTAAAATTTGTTACCTGACATATTCATGTCCCCATTCACCAACATTTGCCATTGTTCCTAATAAGCAATACTTAAGGCATTCTCTCTTCTCTGCTGCGTCCTGTAATAAATGATTTTAATAAAAATTATTTGGTAACACAGGATGCATCACAAATCAGAAAGTGTGAAAAAAGATAGTCTAGATACTACTTATTTGATGTTTATAGATTTTTTACACATACAATAATTATTTTATTACATTTATTATATCTTATCCTTGTGTCATCTCTTGAAATGAAATAAATTGTGGTAGATGTATATACTAACCATAGTACCACTCACTCCCATAGCAAGTACAGATACAACATCAGCACAAAATTTCTTTGCTTTTTCATCGTTTATTTTTTCATAAACTTCTTTTAGTGCTGGGTAATGTTCTCTCAAAAACTTTAGTGGTTTTGGTACTGATGTCATAGATGTTGTAGATGTTCTGATAAGATTGCTCAGCATTTGCAAAACCGGGAAATATAGATCGACATCACTGCCCTGTAAGACCAGTTGTCAGATTAAGGTTAAGCAAAAAATTTACATAAAACAATGTCCTAATAACAATATTTTACCGTAAGCTTTTCAACCAGCATGTTCAGTTCTTCTTGCAGGCGTTTATCTTCCTCCGACTGAAAATTACATTAAAAAAATTATGTGACCGATAGAAATTAACACACAATGAAATAACTATGTGTGTAATTACGTACTAAATCATCATTTGTTGCAGTTACTGGATCTGTTTTTTCTTTCTTAGCTTCATCAGGCTTATTTTTTACTGTCATGTTTAGAAAATAATTATTTATTTTACACACAATAAACAAAATCAACAATTAGATGACTTGAATTCTACAATATCCAGTCGGTCTCGGTAGTCAAGAATAAGACAAATCTGACAAGTCACTGCATACACAGTGTATACAACATTTTTATTAAGAATAGGCCATAGGTAACACAAATTATCTTAAAAAGTCTTTTGAGAAAAATATCTGAAACTCTGCATTATGTAACGAAATCATTATTATAAATTTTATAAAAAAATCCAACAGCTCATTGAAATTAAGCATTAAAATATCTTAGTTAACCTCGGTCTATAACCAACTTATAAAATTACGGTGTTTAAATTATTACCGGTATTAAAGTACTCATAATTAACCACTACTGGTCTCACGTCTCCTTTCACAGATTGGCAGACTTCACACTTTTTGAAAACTCTTAGGAACGCAGGTTTCCTCATAATTATTTCCTTTATCGAAGCAAGTGGTAATTCACTTTAAAAATGGTTACAGACTAATTAATGTTGTTATAAATTTAATACGAATAATAGTTAGAAAAAATTATTATGTATTTAAAACTGTATTGGCAGACCTAGAACCAGATCTAAACAAAAAGTGGACTTAACGGCTGTTAGCATTCTCTGCCAGTCAAACCATGATAGTGGTGATCGTTTGTTGTAGGTACTATTAATAATTATAGTGACGAATTTTAATAAGAATAAATATTGAAATACATAATCTCTATATCTATAATCTATATTTATAATGTATACTTTTTTTTTAATGGTAATAGCCGACAAACGAGCAGACGAGCCACCTGATGGTAAGTGGACCCGTCGCCCATGGACATCAGCAAGACCAAAGGTACTGATGCGTTGTCGGCCAGAAAATGAGAAGAAGATTAGACAGAGGACACTGGTTCTCAAGCTCCCACGCCGAGTCGTCTGGCAGCTGACTCAAGCAAGAGGGTGGTAGCTAGCCAGGCATGCTTCACGGAAAGATAATAATACTACTAAAAATATTAATGACTTAATAATAATACTGATAATACAATCTGAATGCAATAATCTCAAAAACTACGGCACTAGTTACGGTTACCATAAATAATGATTTATGATAAAGATTAGGATCAGAAAGAAAGGTCAGAATAAATTAACACGTGATAAAAATGTGCAACGAATATTTTGGGTGCGATTGTAGATAAAATACGGCCATATGTAAATCAAAATAGGCGAGATCCACGGCATGTTATAAGTAACAGATGTGATTTTTTCTCATCTTAACTACTTAATGCTACATATTATGGTATTATCACCTTGTCATATTTATTGATCCATGTTATAAATTCTGAAGGTACTTATTTATTTCATTTACGATACATACGAATTTAAATAATTATTTAAAAGGAATAAGGGGTATAAAAACACTGTTTTAAATTTATGAGACTAAAAAGACTGACCGACATTTAAAAAGTCTTGATCACTACTAATGTTAATATGATAATAACTGATTTATGTCATATAATATTATTAGCTATGGTTTTAAGATAAAGCTTGTATATTATATCGTCGTTCAACACTTTGCTGTCGAGGGGTGAGGTCAGAAAAACCATCACTTTACCTTACCTCCATTAGCACCAGACTTAAATATGATTTCCTTCAAATAAACATATGTCTTTGCTTTGAGATGACGAACAGTCATCTTGCATCTTGCTATTTGATTACGTATTTTTCAAAAAATCTCAGCGATATGTTTAAAAAACGATACCGGAAAAATCTGCACACCTGTTTTGGTATAATAAACTTTCCACCTATTACAAACTGAAACGAAATCAGATATAAGCTAAAATGAGCTGCCTAGAATATTAATATTTTGTAAAAGGTTAAGTTTTATATACTGGAAAAATAGACATAAATAAATAAATTTAATTTACTTTATATGTACATACATACTATATTAATCTTAATTTATAGTGTAATTTGTAATAATGTATACTACATTATTAAATAATCCACAGAGTACATTTTGATATACTGAAAGAATAATCTTAATTTATACACTCAGAATTTCACCGAAAATTATTTCCACAGATAAAAAAAAATATTTTGGTAGGACGCTCGAACCTTATTAATTTTGTAGTGATATTTTCAAAAGTTCTTGAGACCAATTTATTTTACAGGTAGACATATTTAAGCCCTTAATGTAAGTACATATTGCACTGATTCTAACTATAAATATTATTTCGAGTCAAGATACACGGGTTTATGAAAATGCCAAAATAATACCGCAAACACTTTATTAGCAACGCACTCCAACAAGTATCAGTCGTAGCCGCACACTCGTTTATCGCACGTATTTTGCTTGTTAGAGAGAACTGTCTCTGATTTCCGGGTTTTCTAAAACTAATAATAATGTTTTTCTCGTTAATTCAACATACCTTAGAAAACAATAAGATCGTCGATGACACAGTTAATAAAAATTCGTGTGTCCGTTATTCAGATTCAGCCTTTTATACAATATGTAATTTGTTGGGGGTTTATGGCATCTGTTGTTCTAATTTTTATTATTTTCCGTGGAACTTTCACGAACGATTCGTCACAAATATACTACTCTGGTAAACAAGCTTCGAAGTTATATTTGGTTGAAACATAAATATTAGTTCAGTACATTTACAAGTTTTCATGGGACAGGTCGTCGTCCAATTTTCCAATAAATTCTTAAGGCAAAATCAATATTTACACAAAGAATGCCTTAAAAAATGCATACCACTCCGATAAATACATTGTTGAGCCATGCTTGAATGCAACAGAAAACTACTCGCAGAGTACATTTACATGTTTTCATGTGACCGGTCGTCGCCATTTACGTGATACATAATTCACTGAAGTATTAATATGCGGGATTGAGTCCCCTTGAAGCCAGAGGAAGCTTATAATGCTTACACCTAATTTAAAACTTCTCAGTTTACTATATACAGTTGTTAGTTCACGTTGCATGTCGTTGAAGACACTTATTTGAATTAATTACATATAGTACAATTGCTTTCGAGTGACGTTGAAAAGCCCAGGTGAGACTTGTTTTATTTTTATTAAACATCGTTTTACAGGTTTACAATTACACAGACATATGATGCGATTCAGCAATTTTCAACTTAAGTTGGCACGGAATAGATACAGTTTCATAATGGTTTATACTTCCTCGGACATACATTATGTTTATGGTTTGCTAAAATTATATTTTCGCTACATAAAATGCATTTTCGAAATATAGATAAAAGCTTGATATACAACAACAAACAACAAATGCACGCCTAGTTAAAAGTTTGTACGAAATTAAGTACCTTTACAGGAATATTGTAATATATTTATATAGTCCCAAAAATTTATTGTCATTAGAGGCCCGAGTCCCAGTAGTAGGACAATATTATGAGTTGTATAATAATTATGGTGCCAACATATATCAGTCTGTCACTTAATCATTTTCTTGGATATAATCAAGCTATCACTGTGGTTACACAGTTGCAATCCTGATAGCTGTAATGTTCCACGGGTACTGCTATACTAACTGAAGGTTTACTTTCCTGGTTTTTCTCGAACAGAAAGAAAGTTCGGATTGAAAATATATATTAAATGGGCATGATCTCGAAAGACTTATTAACATGATGAGATAGACTGTGGACGCCTAATGCACCTACACATTTATTGTTCATTATATCGTGTACTTAATACGTTTGTAGTTCAATCACTTCACCGCAATGCATCGGGTAACAAGACTTTCTGCTATGGTCGTCATTAAAAGAAATATTACACATTCTTTTGAGCAATCAGACCACGTATTAACAATCAAGGATATGCCGCGTCCAAGATCGCTACCATTATTTGGTACCAAATTAGATATTTTATTTTCTGGTAGAGGAACCAGGTAAGAACATAAAAGCATATTATTATAAAGAGATACTTTAATTTTATTTATTTTCATAATAAATACTTCATTCATACAGATTGCACGAGTACATTGATAGTCGACACAAAAAGTTAGGCCCAATATTTTGTGAAAAATTGGATGGCAAATCAGATCTGGTATTTATAAGTGATCCTGAATTAATAAAATCAGTTTTTATAAATCTCGAGGGAAAATACCCAGCACATATACTACCAGAGCCATGGCTTTTATATGAGAAGTTATATGGCTCCAAGCGAGGACTTTTCTTTATGAATGGCGAGGAATGGTTAGCGAATCGACGAATTGCTAATAAACATTTATTAAAAGAGAGTGGTCAAAATTGGTTAGAAGAATCTATCCGAAAAAGCATCGCAGATTTTATTCAAACTTGGAGCATGAAATATGAAAATGGTACTATAATAACTAATTTAGAATCAGAACTTTACAAATTATCTACACATGGTAAGATACAACTGATTTTATATTCCTATTTATCATCAAGTTATTTAGTAGTATTAGTAGTCCCCAGTGTATTTTATGTAGGAAGTCACCGCTGGCCACGTATTGCCAAACAATATTGAAGCAGAAAACCCGATAATTAATGGCTGCTTTTAATGCAACAAAAATATGTATAACATCTATAACAAAATATATGTAAGTAACACATGTATGTAAAATATAAAGAAACCAACCAACTTACTCGAAATTTTGTTTTCTTAGTTTTACGTCTAATTGTCTTTGATCTAAAACCTAATAGGTACAGTATTTATATGACCTATACTTATTTTTCCAGTTATTATCAACGTATTACTTGGTAACACAACAGAAATTACAAGAAGCCGACATTATGATGAGCTCCTCGATATATTTTCGGATTCGGTGAAAAAAATATTCCAAAGAACAACCGAACTCTATGGAATACCCGTTGTTTGGTATCAGCGGCTTAATTTAAAAGCATGGAGAGATTTTAAAGAATGTGTGGATTTTTCTCTATTAATGGGTAATTTTTGTTACCTTATTTGCGTTATATCTTCTCAAGACTATAATTTCAATAATGTGCAAATATTTCTGTGTAGTGATAATTGTTGGACGTGTAAATTAAACTTTTTTGTTTTTTATATTTATTTATACTTTTTCGTTTACAATTTTGATAATTTTTAGCTAACAAAATTTTGAACGAAATGTTAACGAATATGAATAGAAACGATGGCCTACTTATGAAATTATTGAGTGAAAATATGAGTCATGGAACAATTAAGAGAATTGTTGCGGATTTCATTATTGCCGCAGGAGATACGGTACGTTATTTCATCTTTTTATAAACAAGCGACAATGTGTATTGTTTTCATCACTAAGCAAAAAAATAATAAGTTAATAGGGGTATAAGGACCTCCATTTATCCTTGATGATCCAATTTTGTTCCGACGGTAATAGTGCATTGCGGTATGGATTTAAACTTGCCTGGTTAGCTGTAGTAGCTTTCTAGAATCAACCGTAACATGTCGCACGCTTAGAATGAAAGTGACCTACCTCAAAATTCCTGAAATTCCAGATTGTACTATAAATTACTTAAAAAAGCCTACTCTAAAACCCCATGGTGAAAAAGAGCCCGAATTATGAGTGACAAAGGGAAAACCTTATACATCAGTCTCTTTAAATTTACTCAAGACCATACATTTTTGAAAACTTTCTTCATCATTTCCCATAAATTGCAATTTTTGAATTAAGTCCCTTTCATTCTAAGGGTGCGTTCTAAAATATCTGTTTCGTTTACCCGAGAACCAATTAAAAAAGAAGATTAAACGCTTCCCTCTAAACAGGTAAACTTCCCAGATGTTTGGTGTTATGGACGTTTATACACGGTAATGATTAAGTCATTATTAAGTTGCCCAAATGTGCATCTTCTAATCAGAGAAAACCACTTATTCGAGCCAAATTATCATGCCTAATCGAATCGGCATATTTAATAAACATAGGTATTTTTCTTACAGACAGCGTATACTACGCTCTGGATGCTGTGGTTACTTTCGGAAAACAAGGATGTAATGTATGAAATTCGTAAGAAAGATAAATATTTTATTAGAAATGTAGTCAAGGAAACAATGAGAATGTTTCCAGTAGCGCCATTTCTAACAAGAATATTGCCTAAGGAATGTTATTTAGGACCATATAAATTGCAAAAAGGTGTAAGTACTTAAATTTCGTTGAAAATTGCGCTATTATTATTTTTTGTATTTAATAAATAAACCAATATTATGTCCTCGTCTTAGTAACTTATGTTAAAGATACAAAATGTAAATATTTACAGAAAATGTTTCTAAATAGGTTACGTAAGCTTATCTCCATCACTACAAAATTAAAATAAATCTCTTTACCGCCATTGTAAGAATTTCTTAGCTATCTGCAATAATTTTTTTTAATGTATCATGTCTACATTATTATCTGAGACTGACATTAATTGTCAACAATATCAACATTGTCATTCTCAATCATTAATGTCACTAAGAGAAATGAGAAGTTATAATTAGAGTTAAATTAAAATGAATTATTGTAGATATTTTACTAAGTCTAGGTTAAAAAATGATATCATCACTAAATATCGTAGTTTTAGCATTTTACGTACCATAAACATTAAGAAAACATTGCAAACTGACTTCGACATATGTAACCCTCACAAACACTTATTACCAACTTGTGTGATAAACAAAAGACATATATCATTTGAAGGTTTAGTAAAGTGGCAAGCAGATACGTATACATGCATATCGAACAGTTATCCTGTGAGTGTAATGCAAGATGGATTGATACATTTTCATGATGCAACAGGTTTAACTTGGTGGGCAACTATTGTACTTTCGACAGTACTCATACGAGTCCTTATCACTTTACCGCTAAGTATATACCAAAACTACATCTTGGCAAAAGTGGAAAATGTCGGCTTGGAACTAAAAGACATGGTAGAAGAGTTGAAAAGAGAGACTGCGTTAGCCAAAAAAATGTACAACCTTACAGACAAGCAGGCCATTGGACTATTTAAACATTCTTTAAAAAAGCAATGGAGAAATCTCATTGAACGAGATAATTGTCATCCTTTCAAAGCCAGTTTATTGATATGGTTTCAAATTCCAATTTGGGTGTGCATGTCATTTGCACTTCGAAACCTTGTTTACATGCAGCCTGGTGATGCATCGAGCATGATGACATTGTTGGAGCTATCAGTTGGAGGAATAAGCTGGTTCCCTAATTTAACAGTACCAGATCATTCATATATTTTGCCAGTGACTTTTGGAATGACAAATTTAGCCATAATTGAATTACAGAGAATGTCAAAACTTAGAACTCCATCTAGATTGTATACAATATTTACAAATGGATTTAGAATATTTTCTATAGTAATGATACCAGTAGCAGCTAGTGTTCCGTCTTGTATGTGCTTGTACTGGGTTACTTCAAGTGCATTTGGTCTAGGACAAAATTTATTTCTCCTGTCACCAACAATTCGGCGAAAATTAAGGATACCAGAAGCTCCTAGTGAACTGGAGAATCCTTATGGGCATATAAAAGAAGAAATTATTCACACTATTACAAGAAAGTCTAAGAAATCATAATAAATGTTGTAGATAATAAGTGTATTATAATTATTGTTGAATGTTCCTGGCTCCCATCTCTTTTCTGTTATATGACTTTTTGGTTTTTTTTACAGACCCCAATAATAGCGTCAATTTATACATCAGGTCGTAATGAACAATATTTCAGCAACCCAAATACATTCCTGCCATACCGATGGGATATAAATGACCCACGAAAAAAGTCCATCACTCAGCATGTTCCTTCTGCATCATTACCTTTTGCTCTTGGAGCCAGGTCATGCATTGGTAAAAAAATTGCAATGCTGCAATTGACTGAGATAGTGAGTCAGGTAAACTGCATATTTATGTAATATTCACTATAGTTACTTAAGCCTGTCTTTATAATTATTAAATTATTTTTATTATAATGTAAACAGAGTTGATGCCCCATTTTAAAATCTTGGTGTTTTCCCCCAAAGATCAAATTAAAATACACCACTAGTGTTTTTTTTTGTGTTATCATTAATTTTTATCACCTAATTTTAATTTATTGGTGGTGTAGGTAAATAAGATCAACCAGTATGTCTGTAACTCATACTAAGGGCCTAATTCTTATGAGGAATTAGTAACTAATTAAAAACAATGAATGGTATGAAAATATTTATTTTTATTAGGTGGGTTCAATAAGCACAAAGACTTTGCAACTGTCACTCTATTTACAAATTAAATTGTTCTTTATTTTCAGGTGGTGAATAATTTTGAAATTAAATGCACAGCTGATTCAGATGTGAAAGCAATCACATCGCAAGTCTTAATTCCAAATCAGAGCATACATTTGATATTAAGCCCTATAAAATGTAGTAAAAAGTAGAAATTCATATATGCAAAAGCAAAGTCACAACAATGAAGTTCATGTGTATAAGACAAGTTCATATATTATTTATGCTCAAATCAATTTTAATATAATGGAAATACATTGTATAACAACAATTAACTTATTATAATTTTTACATGTTTTAGATCATAATATCACTGTTGTGGAAGCATTAACAAGGTAGTAACTATTGTTGGATTTAAAAAAACCACTATTTGCTAATATATGTTAACATTTATTTTAATATTTGCCTTCTTTTACTTTTGTAACTGTCTCGTTATCATTGTTTTTATGTCATCTAGCCACTGGTCTTTGTATTCCAGATTTAGAATGTTTTGAAACAATTGTATTCTTTCTGATTCACACATTCTTCCTGTCAATAAATATGCTACAGATTCCACACATAAAAATCCCATACCGTCATTCATTGACCAAATATATATCTTATCAGCATTTTCAGGTGTCAACTGGAATTGCAAAATGGCACCAGTGAGCCGCTCTTTTAATTTCTCAAACAAAAACCTGTCTGCCAATAACAGTACTTCTAAATTTGTTTCTAGCTCTGAGGCCATTGGAAAGATTTTTACTTCATTTTCAGAGTTGTTTATGCCACAATGTAATAGCGTTAAGAGATATTTCAATGCCGATTTGGTAACATTCCTTAATGTGACATGTTTCGCAACTGATTCCTTAAATTGGCCCAAAAGCATAGCAGAGAAAACATCTGAATTTTGGCATAAAAAAACTTTGTTAGCCTTCACCATTGACAAATCATCTAGTTTGAAAGTAACAATATCCTCTTTCGATAAATTGTCCAATATAGGGTCATATTCAATATACACTTTTTCTTTATACCTATTTTCAAGAACCTTAGGATTCTTAATATGTACATTATTTGCTAGTTTTGTCAAAGCAATTACACAATGTTCTATATCTTCTTCCGATTTATTTACTATTTGAAGCAGGAAGTTTAGTGCATTGCAATCAATGTAAAACTTCTTCAGGGGTCTTTCAGAGCTGCGGAAAATTGTTTAACAATATATTACGAGATTTTCACGCTTTTCTCTTAAAGAATAAAATGATAAAAGAAGATAAAATGTGAATTATTATCTATGATTCATCTTTCTTACCTCACAATATATGGCAATGTTACCGACAATGTTCTTTTCATATATGAATTGCCTTTTAATAACTGGTAACTTATTTCTCCAATACCGTAACTTGATTCGGCTAAATTTGAGAGTAAATTTAGGTATTTAGCACTTAACCTCATAATCTGAAATAAAATGTAGTTATTATTTGAATAAAACAATCAATTATGTATTAAACATACCTGTGATACCTACTTGCTTACATTGCACGCACTTACTGCGTGGATGTTTCGAGTTTATGGACATCTTGTGAATCCTTAGTGCAAATCTGTGCTTAAGTACATTCATCAAACATAAAACATTGCTGTAAGAGAAACTGTTTTTTAAAAACTACTATATAAAAACCCAATTCTACACAACCAGAATGATAGTTATAAATGCTCATCAAAATTCCATGTGTTCAACGAATGTAAACAATTAAAACTTCCTCAATACGCAATAGAGAATTATCGTGGAGTACTCTAGAACTACTGAACAACAGCAGAGACCTGTGCACTATACCGGACTGCTAATGGGTTCAAGCTAGCCAGATGAACTATCAACAAATATTTATCTGTCACATAAATATTTCAAACTCAAAATCAAGCAGACACTGATACACAACAGAAAACATTACTAAACTGTTTGATCCTTTACACTTTGGTTGACATTTACTAAAAAAATGTTTTACAACATTGCTGTGGAATTTAAACAAGTACCTGAAAACTCTAGCCAGTACTTGTGCAGCTCTTCCTAACGGTCTTTTACATCTTTCTAAATAATCCAGCAACGCATTGATACACTCCTTTCCTGTTACTAGCTCTTGTAAGTTGCGCTCGCCAGATACGAGGAACAGTAATATTAAAATACAATCTATGCTTGATGATTTCGCTGCATTTTCAAGTTCTGCCGGGACCACCTCTTCTGCAATAGAATTGTTTCAATACAACAATGCAATCTTCGAAAAATCTTTACTTCCATATATTTCATTTAGCTATTGTGCACTTGGTTACCCTTTACATCTGACTCGGAAATTAACAATATATTATATTAACCACTTAGAACGATTATTAAGTAGAATAATGATTTAAAAATAAAAAATAAATCCTTACCCTTTAAAGGGCAATCTTCTTCATCATCAACAATAAGGTCATCGAAGTCATGTGTAACGTCGACTAAATTATTATTGGCTACAACACCCGAAGCCGTTTCCACTTCAGCTTCCGCCGCCATCTCAACTTCCACGTCACTGCAAACGGGAGAATATCTGCCTGATATCTCTGAATCGGAGCTATCTGCCAACATAAACCACGAGTATTTAAATTGCGCGTGTAAAAATAAAAATGTAAAAGGGTTCCGTCACGACTCATGTTTCTACAGTTCAAATGTGGTCAAAGGCCAACAACGATATAGCTTAACGAATGTTATCTAATGATGACAGCCATAGCGGACGGTTAAAAAGCGCCCAAGAAATACTGATACTAGAGCCACTACTGACCACTCTCAAACATGCTAAACGCGATCGCTCACTTATGATACAAACAGAAGGAAATGAACGCTTTAGGTAAAAATTACGCTCTAAATGCTATAATTATGGTAATTCATGTCATGAGACTTGTCTACCTCAACCATAACCAGAGTAATAAACAAGGATAATTTCTTATTTTTACTTATTATTATTCAAAGCTTTACTACCATCCTAATTGAGGATAAATGGCAATTAAATTGATTTATTTCTTACTATCAATTACGCTGAACGGAGAATTAGGGCTTGTAGAACTGCTGGGGCTCCAGGGGGATTCGGCCCAGGAGGGGGATGCAGAACTACCTTCTCCGGTGCTAAATCCAGATTCAGGGCTCCAATCCCATCTAGGGCGTTTGCTGCTTGACCCTCTGTATTCTGGGCTAAAGGCAGATTTATTGCTATCCGAATAAGGAGATACAGGACAATTATCTAGTGTATTGGGACTTATAACAGGAGGCGATTGGGTTGATGGCCATTCAAGGGCACCATAAGACCACTCGTCGGGATACATTATTTTAATATTGAGTCTCTGAAAAATAAAAACAGTTTATTTTTGTAGATAGACCGTAACATTTCTTTACAGTATTCTAAGGTGTGACTAGTATGATATGGGCTTTATTTACAGTTAAGTTCAAGTTTGTTAGTGTATAACGTCTAAAATAGGTTTTAGCCAACAACATTTACAAATGAGACAGTCTCATTATTTACAAGTAACCACATGTGTGACTCTTCAAACAGGATTGTAAATTAACCCTACATATAATAACCATCTTGCACTCCAAGTCAATTTCCTCTCGTGCTACACGCAGCCGACCAATAGATGAGGAAATAACGCCAACATTCTCTTGCTGGAGATATCGAGGCCCATTACCAACCAGCTTAATCCCGACGAAACTTGTATGAATGGCAATAAAGTAAGTGTAAAATATTTTTAACTTATTTCAGGTGTATTGTTAAAGAATTAACAAATATATTTCCTGACTGGCAAAGAGCATAGTATTGTGCATGGGCAGCGGTGACCACGTATCATTATGTCTTATCTGCTCACTTGCAACAAAAATTGAACACTAAAAGTATCGAGATGTATTTATTACTGTTACCTACTTACTTATTACCTACTATTTACCTCTTTCGCAAGACAAGCTAAGCTTCTCGACGTCTTCGAGCGTTTTCGAGATCTTACAAACTTTTGCCCCTTTGAAGTTTCAGTATCGCTCTCACTGTCGTCCGTTGCATCGCTCTTGGAATTCTCAAGGAATCCTATCATCATGTTGTCACTTTCAATCAGGATTTTTAATTTTTCAGTGTCTTCAGGGGAGCGCTGTCTCCTTCGCCTCTTTAACAGCCCGCTATTATTTTTGTTACATTTAGGTTGGGGTGCAGTAGGTGGTGTATTTTGTTCTACCTTATGCTCGTATTCCATCGTACTGAGATAAATTAAAAGCTTATCCGTGAGTAGACTGACTAGACCTTCATTTACAAGAATTTGGAGCCCTGAAAAATTATAAGCTAATTGAATGTAATGTCTTGTTGATGTGTGTTGCTTTGCACCAAAACTTTTATTTTGTAGCCAAATTTACTTCAACCTTTCAAGGTTTGATATGCTCCCTACAGCCCAAAAGCGCCTTTAAAATATAGCAAAAACATTGGTTAGCTAGCCTAACTATGAAATTCTGTAAAATGCCAGAATCATCGGATCTACTGCGGAGCTGGATCTTTATCCCATATCCGAATCCGTATCTAATGAGACCGTCATACTGGTTAATTTAGCAATGCTACTTAATATAATCAATTATATAATATTTATTATAACGATTCCACAAGACTTCAAAATTGCCACGTCGAACCTCTTCTACTACAAGAATGCTGGCAATGGGATAAACTAGGTCTTTAACTTTATTTGAATATAATGACTTAGACGTTTGGAACAAATGGCGCCGCAATTGTTCAAACTTACTACATTATTAAATGTATTTGAATAAAGTAGTTAATAGTATGTATACCAGCTTCATCATAAAAATATTGCAGCAATGCGGGCATAGCGTGTGTATGTTCTCGCGCCGCCCTCACCAACAGCCCTAACCCGTCGCAGTGTCTTAGTCGGGCTCGGTTAACTGCATCCTGACTGATATGCGCCAGGGCCTTCACTGCTCCATCCGGCCACAGTGATAACTCTAGGGTAGTAACAGGACATCAAAAATGGAATACATATAATTTTATTGTTATGTATCACCTACTACAACTCCATTACCCAGGGTTTACTGGTAGAGAATGCCCTAAGGTATTGTACCTACCCTTTTTGTAACTTTACAATGAAGATTAAAGAAATAAAATAATAAATATTATCTACAAACAAATATATATTCACGATAAAATATTGTTAAAGAGTTATTATCAGTAATGCTGATGTCAATACATTAAGTAGGCAAATGACCAGACACATATATTAAGTTAGTTTATTCAGATTTACCTGTTAGCCTTATTGATTTATTCAAATAAGTCATGCAATCAATGAACCAGGAAATATTTACCTGAACATTTCTTCAATATTCCCACTAAACATTCCACAAATCCAGCTGTACCCAAGAGGGGGCGGCATTTAGATAGGTAACATAAGTTCATAAGACATTTTAAAGCTAAATTCTCATACGTACTAGTAAGTGCTACTAAACATTGATAGCCCCTTCCATCACCTTGCATCTGTAATATCCAAAGGTTTTGTTTAACTTTTTTGATTCAGTTACATGTGAGGAGAGTTGAATATAATATAAATGCTGCATTAAAACAAATCACAATTTTTAAATAATCATACTTATAACATAGAATATTATTCTTGTATTAGTAATACTTTGATTTTAAAAGATGTGTTGAGGAATTTCTTTTGCAGTTGCTTCTCGTCAATGTTAAAGCACCTTTTTGAAATGGTAGTAAAAGCTCAAAATGATTTGCATAAGTATATTTGTAGAGTACTTAAATAGTTAATTGGTTTTAAATTTGATTACAAAAATTTCATTCAAAAACCTACAAAAACCAGTTACCTGTACTGCACATTGTGGATTAGTGTAAGTAGTGAAGTACCCAAAGCATTTCAAGATTCCAGTGATCAATTCCTCCTGGCTCTTCTTAGGTTGATCTGCTGTTTTATGCTGATTTGCAGATTTTATAATGCCAGCAGATTCACACTCGACTGTGAGCAGCATTGACACAGTATACACTGCATTCAAACCTAGCATTTCATCTCGTTTATCAATTATCATCCACAGTTGTCTGAAAAAATTATAAGAAAAACATTTAAAAAAGTACTCTATGCTATGTAGATTAATTGCAAAACAATTTATCTGTTTAAAATAATAGTTTACTTTGATGGAAGTAAAATGATAAGTTATCATAACCGATTGGTTTGATATTCATCTTTTCCTTTGGTAGTTTTGCTCTGTAATCCTGCTTTCTATTTAATACTATTTCGTAGGTATACATACCTATTTGAAATAATATATAATTTACTTTGAAGAAAGGAAAAATTATTATACTTCAGATTTGTATGAAACATAGGTTGGAAGAAAACACTCAGTATTATACTAATTTATTCATTTATTTGAAGACCTGAGTCCAGCAGTGAGACAGCTGTGCTATCTAAATAACATGCATAATTAATGAAAATTGAATGCATAAAAAATTTTCAAAAAATTTATTGAGTTATTACAGCATTTTCTATTAAACCTTATAGGCTCTTCAAATTTGGATGTTATACCTTGTGAATATTATAAAAAAGGATTGTATAAGGCAATAAGTCAAAATATATTTATTTTATATAATCTAATAACCTCTCATATTATATTGTGCATTATTACCTTATTGCTCTTACAGCCATTGTAAGAGTTGGGTATGAAGTATTCTTATCTCTTTGATCAATAAGATTGATCAGAGCCATAACCGTTCCATGAGTGTGCAAGGCTTCAGCATTGGTACGTCTTTGTGCCAAGTTACCAATCAGGCGACAGGCTCTCCCAACAATGCTGTCACGATTCACAGTCCTTAATATGGTTACAAGTGAACCAAATATGTTTAATTTGCCAACCTGTATTATTAAAGATTACTAATACATCCATGAAATTTTTGTGATATTTAATGTAAAAGGTTATGAAGAGATACTGTGACTAAATGTAGATTGAATTGAAATAAATAATAGTATCACAAAGAATCGTGTTAATAACATTCATACCATAACAAAAACACATTACAAATAAACGAACAAACCAGATTATACGTTCGTTATATACTCACCAGCAAACTACTCTCTTCCTCTAAGCAAACATTACCAAGAATGCTTAAAGATATATCTAGAATTCTTTCATTAGGCTTACGTAGATGTGGTACTACATATTCTAAACCTCCGCAATCTCTGAAATGCTTTATACCTGCTGCATTTGTAATTACTTTGCTCTTTATTCTTAGCAGAGCTTCCTGAATGCGGGATGAGGAAGTTGATTTAAGACCCTCCAAAGTTAACTTGATTTGATGTTTATCCATTTTAGATAGTTAAATGTTTACAATAATAAGTCAGGTAAGTATTTCATATCGATCTATTTATCCATGTAGTATATTTTCTATGTTAAGTACCATAAGCTTTTATGCATTAATCCGATCATCATCTGTGATGGATGACGTTTATTTTGATACATGGATGGAGTTGTCACTTGCACATAAACGCATTGACTTCAGAGTATGAAACTGACAACAGTATTGTACTGTACGGTCATGCAGCTATGGAACTTCATGTGTACGTACGGTAAAGACATCAATGACACGCATAGAGTAGGTTAAGTACTACCACATCAACCTATTACATGATCATAGAGTAGATATAGAGATAATATTAACAGAGAAAATCATACATACAGACTATTGAATGACTTAGCCACACATGATATACGACACCCATATATTTGTTAGTAAATTAACTATTTGAATGGAATTGACACGCTGAACTTTGGTTTATTCGATACAAGGTTGAAAAGATTTAAAAAATTGCCGGTTTTCACACATCAGAAATCTTAAAGCTGTATAGCGTTATTCACAATATTTTGCTGCACTGAAGGAAGTGACAATTTATTTGCAATAGGCACATGATTTAAATCTACCTCTGTGCAGGAATCCTACTCAAGTCTTCCGTATGAGAAATCGACATTTAAATCGCTGGGATTGCTTATATAAAAAAACGATTCTTACTAGTACGAAAAAATCGTAATATTATGTGATAAGATAAGTTTGAATAGAAATAAATACAACAGGACGATATTAATTTTACCTGCCTGGGCAACCTGGCATTATTTTCTGACAACTTTGCAAATGTAAAATTTTTATTGAGACGCCATAACAAACACTTATTGAAAATATTCTGTTAATTATGCTATTTTTTTTTGTTACTGCTAATTAGCTATCTACAGTATACTTAGTTGGTGGAGATTTATACCAACATAGGCATTTTTTATGTAGTCTGCATGCGGATTTGATAAGTGGTTGAATTGAATATTAATTTGTGGTCTCTCTGTGGTAAAGGAAAAAGAAAATAGATAAAAAAATGCGTTTGCGATGACAGAATTTCTGATACGTTTTTTATATTGAGAAGTAATAGTAAAACTGTGATTATTAATCATTATTGTAACATAAAATTGTCATGAAATCGTTTTGTGAGAGATGAGCGTCTTCGGGGATTTCCAACGTGTGTGGGTGCAACGTTTTCCAGAGAGTGCTTTACCAGCCGCTTGGGAAGAAGATGTCAGGGCCAATTTGGCTAAACATAAACAGAAAGTGGCTATACTTAGAGAGGAGCTGGAAAAGGAGGAGTTTTATGTAGAGTACTTGGAAACACTGCTGTCAGACGTAGAAAAGCACAAAGCGACTTCTCACAGCAGCAAAACGGCACCGCCCTCAGCGGCTGACGCGAATGACGATAAGAGTGTAGATATCAAACAGGTAAGTAATATCGCTTCCTTATCATATTGTGGAACCAATTCGGAAGATAGGCTATGTGTATTGTATTTAATCATTAAGTTTCTTACCTGTATCTTTAGACCCTTTAAAAAACTGATTTTAATTATATGGCCTACATTCCAATAAGATGATTTAAAATGTAATTGCTATGAAATAATAACGGTAGTATGAAATAATAAAAGTTACATATTTTGATATGTTTTTCTTTAGTAACTTAATGTGCTTATATAAATAGTTGGAATGGTTATTAATATAATGATTCATCACAGCACATGTGAAGTAGGTACTTTTCAATTCTAAGAATTGGTGGAGGATAAATTGTTTATACTAATCATAATATGTTATGATTGATAGTGTTGACCACTAAGGGTTACCCAACCACCATTTGTCTATAAATATTACCTGTAAATCAATATATCTATTAGTACATTCATTTTTCAAAAAAATTACACAGATCAATAATTTCCATGAGAAGTTTCAGTCAAAAAAGAGATGCTCCAATTTAATATTCAACACCAGTTAGATATTCTATGTATATATCGCACCTTCGGTGCAACTAAGTCACAGCAGTTTATTATCAAAGTTTACAGAAGAGAACTTAAAAGGTTTATTTTTTGTATTTATTGCCCTATTACTGAATTGTAGTAGGTTAGAACTAATTATAAACTTAATTGTTTGTTATTTTTGCTACACTTTCCCGTAAAAAGAAATTTTGTATTATTAAAAGAATACTATTAAAATACAACAAAAAAAGTGTTCTGAATTTTGACTTTGTTTTACTGAAGATGCGATATATATGATATATGTAATGAATTGTAACTAATAAATAAATAAACTTTTACACACTCACACTCCTGTACTAGGATTCCCTGTGTTGTGGGTGGCATGGACATACACAAATATGACATTACAAACAACCACAACCTGTGAACAAACATTTATCTGTCACATAAATGTCTGCTCTGGCTGGGAATTGAACCAGGGACCTCTTGTTCAGCAAGCAGGGTCACTACTAACTGGGCTATAGGGTCATAAATATTGGTTAACTTGTTATATAGTGTATTTCATACCATATTGTTATAATGTCAGTAATTTATTTAACAAGCTGTTCCTGTCCATTTTGTAAGGTGCAAAAATCTGTTTTTAAAATACTTTTGTAATCTTACTTTGTTATAATTATAATTAAATATTTATATGCAAGTTGCCACTAAGAATAGAGGTGCATTAGAATAGATAACAAACATTTTTTACATGGAATTGGTTTTATGAAGAAAAAAAAATATATGAATTTTCTGTGTTGTGTATTATTCTTATTATTTGTAGTTTTTTATTAGCATCTATGACAATATGAAATTATAAAAAGTAAAAAATGGAAAAAAAATGTTAAGAGTAAACAATTACTTCATGAAATTTTTTATCTATTAAGGTGATTCTAGTTATTGTAAATAATTAAATATATATCCTCTATTTCTTTTTCTACAGTTATTGTTAGTTACATCAAATAAATTCCATTCATATATGTATAGAATATTTATAAATTTTCTCACCTATAGTATGATTTTTATCTTTCATGAATAATTATCAAAATTAACAGCATAATACAAGATGTAAAATGGAAAGACTACTTTATTGAACAAAAAATAATAATATAAAGACACAAGGGCTGTTGTATTAATTTGGTAAAAGTTTCATGTAAATACTGTCAATATTTTTTTAGAGAAAAGAATAAAAAGCACTCATTTGATGAAGATTGAACAAAAATACACAATTGACATAATATAGGATAGTTATCATGACAATAATTCTTTCCTGTGTTGTTCTAGGAGTCCAATACTGATTCATTGTCAAAGAAAAGTTTAAGTAGTAACAAGAGTGATGAATCCAATGACGTGGACTGTGAGGAAATTCATCTTAGAAACAAACCATTGCACCTTGCTGAGCGGAATTCAGTGAACCAGTGCATCAATGAGTTATCATCCAATCTGGCTGTAGAGGCAGCTAGAAGACGGTGTAACAGTGAGGTTGTCCAGAGAACTGATATTGATGCCGATAATAATGGTAAAACTGTTTACTTAAACATTTAAAATACTTATATCAAATGGATATGATATATCTAATTTTTATCATAGATAAAACTCAATATAAACAAAATTTGCAAGGTAGTAAGATTCTTCACTTGTCTACCACTTCCATTCTAGAACCAATTGCAAGATGTTGTTCATTAGTTTTGTTGTTAACAATTGGATCTCTTATTTCTTCTGGACTAACAATGGCCCAATGATTTCTTTGGGATTACAGATATTGATGGGCAGCAGTGCCAATTTAAAATCAGATGTCATGTGTTTATATGTTGGTGATTGTTTTAAAAATAACCTTTTTGCATTGAAAATTTTTATTGATCTTTCTACAACTGAGAAAAATAGAGGGTAGCATAATAGCTGATATATTTAATACAATTGAACTAGATCTTGTAGTAATAGTTTAAGATAAGATAGAGTTAAAAAAATAAAAATATAAGATATAATCAGTAAATTATAAAACAAAAGAACAAAGTAACATTGGTTTTATATTCACCAATAAACATATATTTGTCAACACAGTAGGTGTAGAAACAAGTCCAAACCAAGCTAAAAACCGTCCAATGTCACAAGCTGGTGATTTTGTAACAGTCATCGAAGTCAATGGTCTGAAGTTAGCGGAAAATGCATCGAAAAAATCTGAGGAGTCTCCACCATCATCTGAAAGTAGTTCCATAGACCCCACCATAGGTGCAAAGAAAAAAGTACCTCCTAAGTAAGTATGATACAAATATAGTACTTTTAGTAATATTTTTTATTGTGAGCTGTTGCAATAAACAATTTATATAAAAAAAAAACATTTATACACATTCACCCCTGCACATGGATTCCCTGTGTTCAGGTATTGGGTACAAATATGATATCACAAACACCCATGACCTGAGAATAAAACATTTATCTGTCACATAAATGTCTGCTCTGGCCAGGAATCGAACCCGGGATCTCTCGTTCGGCAGGTCTCTACCAACCGGGCTATGGGGTCTTATGTCGTATGCAGTTTTGAACTTCACTAAAATAGTATTTTATTTTAAAAATATATATTGTATAGTTAGTCATCTCTTTTGCAATTTAAATATTTTTTTCTTTATATGATGTGGGAATTTTTAAGAAGAGAGTCAATAGGCTTTTCAAAATTAGTACATTCAACTTCATAAGACTTCATCACCACATATCTTCAGGTGTGATTACTGTCAAGTATCAACTTAATTTAATAATAAAGAGACATGAAAATTAAATTTAAATGTAACTATAACTTTTATGATGCATTACCACTATAATGACCATTAAAGGAGTTTGTGTTTTTAAGATAGCAAATACGGTGTACTATCTTCGTTACCAAGAATTAAATAAAAAATCTTAACAATTTCCAGCAAGATTGGGGTTTGTTTGTCATTCTGAAATGGGTGTTCAGCCTGAACCTTTACTACTTTAATATCGATATGCTATGAGCAAAGTCATACATTATTATAATAATAACAATCCATTAATTGATTGTATTTGTAAAGTATAATATTGCCATATTATATATTATATATATATGAACTCATGTAATTTTTCTAATCGCTGTGTTTATTAGATTTTTCCAGCAGGCCTCACATTTTGTATTTGTAGTACTGGTGGCTCATAAAAATTACATTTATCATCAGGCCACCACCGAAAGTGTTCAATAAACGCGGGGCTTCACTGCCAGAATCGGGCTTTCCTGACGACAGTCCGCCCTCCTCTCTTGGGAGGAAAATTCGCAGCGCCGACTCGCGTGAATCGATTGCTAGTCGGGCCTCTACACCTTCTATTAGTGAAAGGGTATGTCTGTAATTATAATATTCTCTCAAACATTAATATACATTTTTTGCCATGTCTTCATTAAATGTATTATGCATGTATACATTTTTATTTTTTGTGGAGTTACCGAGTGTCTTTATTCCGTGGAGTCCATTCTCCATTTTCATACTGTGACTTTTTAAAATGCTTTTTAAAGCTCATTAGAAATCTAAAAATGTCACTGATATTTCCTCTAAATATTTATTCATAGAACTTCAGGAATTGAGTTTTTGAAAAAGGTTTCACATATAAAAAAATTCTAACTGATCACTTTCTGTACATGAACGGTATATGAGAAAAATCATTATTAGAGGCCTTTATTAACGCAAGAGAACCCAAAACAATAGTTGTTAGACAATAGTTCGTCTGTTTGTCTGTTGGTCGGTGCGTTTGTTCGCGCTAATCTCAGAAACTGCTTTACCGATTTCCTTCTGGTTTTCATTTGTGCATTGCAGTAAGCATCACTTAATACTTAAGGTTCGTTTCATTGCAATCCGTCCATAAATAAATAAAAAAGTTATAAATTAATATTGTAATTTTAGATTCATAGAACGAAAAAAACACGGTCCTTAAACAGTGCAGGTGTTATTTCTAAGCGTGAGGCGTAGTTCTCCTGAAGCGAAGCGACGGCAGTTTGCTGGTAATAGATGAATAAGCTATGTTAGGGTCGTTATAATGTACTTGACTTGTTGAGATGACGAATGACACAGTGTTTCGTTACAGGTTAAAAGCTATGAATCAATAAATTCATTGTCGTCCGAACGTAAACGCTCCGGCGGGGCCGCCACGCCGCGCTCCATCGACGAGGAGGTGACGTCGACGACTCCCGATCTGGCGGAGGGCATCGATGATAAGTCGGCGCCTGTATCCCTGGAGAGTATACCCGCTGCGGTGCCAACTGGTGAAGATGAACCTTATTATGACCAAGTTCCAGTCGATAGTATTAACGATGGCGAATATGTTTATATACAAGCAGGTAGGATTTAATTACACTTCGTTTCTTATAATGTAGAGACGGCATGCTTGATCATAAGTATTCAGTGCCAGCCACGTACATCTATATGTAAGAAAGGTATTTATTGACGACTTTTTTCTTGGTCGGCAACACGTCGGCGAGAGACGCTCCCTAGTATCGCAGATATATGTTGATGCGAGATATAGATATATTGTGGCACTACACGCTCAGGGCGAACACCATTCTCGGTAATTCCAACTTAAGCACAAGGCATTTTAAGCAGTGCTAAGTTTAGTTCTAACATAAACATTTATATGAGGCGATTAATCTCAGGTTTTTATTTTCTGTGGGCTACTGTATTAACTACTCTTGTATTTCATAATTGAAACATTTAAATTCATTGACACAAAAAATATCCATCATCTCAATATATTTCAAATTTTGTCTAGTAACCCACAGGGTTATTAATTGAATAATGAACTCGGCGACTCGTCTAGCTTACGATGTGCACACGCGGGCAAAACATTTAGATTCAGTGCGGTGCAGTGTAGTGTGGAATGAACGGAATATTATTCATATCTGATGATAGTGATTGTATCGTTTGAAATTATTTAATGAATATCCATTCATCAACGTATCAACGTTACCTTGTCGATGCATGACGTAATGCTGCTA
Source organism: Megathymus violae (assembly GCA_003671415.1). Classification (NCBI taxonomy): domain Eukaryota; kingdom Metazoa; phylum Arthropoda; class Insecta; order Lepidoptera; family Hesperiidae; genus Megathymus; species Megathymus violae. The sequence continues at coordinate 1,616,026 of PDGT01000041.1, forward strand.
AAGACGACGTTAGTTTTATAAATGATGTGGAAATTGCATATAGGATATTAGTCTACAGACCTACAGCAACTGTAAATTGGATAATGCAGTTCACATGATACGTAACGAGATGAGGTCATCGCATTTTTAGGTTCATCTGAATTTATTGCCCGATTTAATTACACAACGCTACTTGAAGATTACTTTCTTCGGTGTAACATAATGTGTAACTACGTACATTGACTTGTGATGCTTGCTGAGAACGCAGTAGCGTCGGCGTAGTATCAATATAAATGTAGTATTGCCCAGCGCTCCAATCGAAGAGTATTGAAATGAGCTAAAGAAATATGTTTCTGTACTTGGGTGAAGGAGGCGCGGGCTCTAGCACAGAAGATGCTTCCAGCGGTAGCAGCACTCTGCCGCTCTCGGGCTGCGCCCCCTCCGCACCCGTCGCGCCGGACTCTCCGCCCGCACCTACCGCACCCAACTACGTCAACATACATTACTTTATACAGTTAGTACACCGTTTATTATTATTATGTTCACATCTGTTTATTTTCGTCATTTCTTAATCTTATTCTATAGGAAAATTTCCAAATTTATTTATTTTATTTAAAAATTTTGAAAATTAGACAACAATCAAAAGTGGGAATACTACTCGGGATTCACATTCCTTTATGTCTAAATCTAAAGCCTGTTACCTCCTTTTTCTGGATATGAAGTTAGTTTTGCTCATTTTTAAATTATTTTTTAATCTATTAATTAATGTTCAAGCTGAACATCAAGTTCGGTTTACAGAATGTCTGTTAATATAGATGTAACAGCTAGCGCGAATCTTTGATAATACTATTATAACATTCCAAATGAAGGAATATCGCTCTCTATGGCGTATGAATAATATTCTATCCTGTAAAACACATTAATTATAATTCAAAGATATTTTAAAAAAAATTGTATGTTATAAAATTACCTGGTGTACAAAAAAAGCTATATTTTTAATGCATATATGAGAATGTATTTCCTTCTACCATCGTTAACAGGTACTCGCTTATTAAAGAGTGTGTCCTAGATTCGAACCCCTCTGTAGGTTCAATTGTGAAACCGTCGAACTAATAAATAGATAATTAGAACGACCCTAGTAGTTCAGACGGTGGCGACTCTGCTTGCTTACCGCCGGGTCCCGAGTACCATTCCTTGCTGGGCATATATTTATGTGACAGATGAATGTTTTTTCTTAATGATTGATAACCCACCCGAGGCTTGCATGAAGGCAATGACAACAAGATTTTTTTTTATCTTAAGCATTGCCTTATCTTCCACTGTTGAGTTATTCATATCTTCAAATGTTTGTAATAATTTGATTCCCGTATAGCGTAGAAGCGTCCTTTCTTCCAAATATTGAAATATGAAAAAAATCTGTTAAAATGGAGCTATTACAATTTAATGTATGTCACATGCCATTTTACACTCACTCCTCTTATTGTACTGTCTAGGCAAAGTGGTTCAGGCGCCGAGCCGAGCGAATCGAGCTCCGAGCTGGCTGACTCGAGCGACACGCCGCTTCTGCTGCGGACCATCTCCTCGGACACGGAGGCGAGCGCCACTCCGCCGGTACTGAGGAAACTGCAGCACCAGGTGATGCTAGCATCGTAACATTAGTTTATTTTACTACCCCGTAGCCCAGCCGATAGTGACCCTGACCCTACCTGTCGAGCAAAAGGTCCAGGGTTCGTTTCCGGGCTGCGGTAAATATATGTTACTATATTATTATTATTAAACTTTATTATTTCTTACACAGTGGCGTATAAAAAGCGGCCTTTATGCGAAGTTCAGTTTCTACCTGTCAAAGTTTGCACTAAGCTGATGTTCATATTTTGGACCCAGAGATGGCAGCATTAATAAATATAAAACAGATAATACAAAATAACATATTGCTGTATACAATATTCTGTTGGTAATAGGTTAGGTTATCTAATAAAAGTTAATTCCAGCACTTAAACTTAAAAACGTGCAGACTAGATATGTAACGATTGAGACGACTAGTTAATTATTCGTTGAAAATGATAAATTAGTTACAAAAGCTATATATTTTTAAATTCAAAACGATTCACAGTTTAATTGATTAAGTATTTTTGCGAGCACTCGATATAAACCGTTCGATTTTATATATAGTAAGATCGCCGTCCGATTGAATAAACAATTACGTCGTGCATGAATTGCGTCCACACACACACGCAATGTTAACAAAAACATTTTTGTAACGGTAAAACGGTTCATCAATACACTCACTGCATCTACTTTGAATTATCTGTTACCATTATTTTTAACGATATGGATGTATCACGACTTACGGTTCCTTGCATCGCTGGCCACCGAACCCGGTGAACATCCGCAATCGACTTCAAATAGGACCACGTTCCTATGATCCGTCGGAGATATAGTATAATCTTCAAATACGTGTTAATGTGTAAATTATTTATATTCTATTCTGTTTAAGACTTTTCACTGAAATATACATTAGATCATAGTAAGTAGTTGTTAACTAGTGGTTTTGAACTCTACACGCGTACCTTTTTCAAATTATTGCAAATGAATTATGATTTGCTTCGTTGAAGGAAAATATAGTGAGGAAACCTCTGTTCCTGAGAGCTCCCGATAATCCTCTCAAGGACGTATAAATCCGTGTCTACCAATCCGCACTACGCCAGCGTGGCCGACTATAATCTTAACCTATCTCCGGATACCAAACCAACCAAACCAAACCGGATACCAAATCAAAATACCAACCGGAGCCAAACGATTACGTAGCGAATGATTATTCTCTTATAACTCGATGAATCGTTTAAACTTTTGTGTAACTCTTAACATATCACACGACAGGCAACACTTATGTTGATATAATAGGATTGTTATGTTATTATGTCGTGCCTATTATTATTCAAGTTGCTGTCCTACCTGAGTCGTGACGAATTCGTTGAACATCGGGTGCGACCGTTCCCGTTGCCCTTACAATGTGACACTCGCCACCCGATGACAACTCACCCTTCACTTGCTGATGGGCGTCTATTTTTATATTGCCTAGAGATATTGAATATCGAATTATATCCAAGTGTAAATATCCAACAATGAGACGACACACTTGTATTTATTTTACGATGCCATTATTGCAATGTGAATGTGATTCGCGTACTGAAACAATCGGTGTTTATCGCATATTTATGATAATTGACTGAAAGATGACTAAATCGCATTTGCGCATAAGTTCATGGAATTGAATGCCCATTTTTACTTTTTATCTTTAGATTATATCACTTGTTATAGGCCTTTTTTGTGGTATGAAATTAGTAACAGTGCAATTCTTAGTATTCTTTGCGGTTGTTGCAGTCTTTAGTCAATAAGTAATGTATAATGTGTAAAGAATTATACTTACTAGGAGTAATAAATGAAGCTATATTTCCATAAGTGGTTTTACATAATTAATATGATGTAACAAAGATAACCTAATTTGGTATAACTAAAAACCATGTAATATTGTAATTTGCAGAACTAGTTTCAAACATAATTAATGCATTACGGTACGAATAAAACTTTATGTTACCGTAAGAACAAAAAGTCGTGATAGCTTAGTAATTTGAACATCGGTATCTCGCTGCAGAGACACCTTCCTGGCTTCGAATCATGCACGCATCATTAATTTTTCAAAAATAAGTGGTTATTGCAAATTAATTATTACTTGCGTCTGAAAACGAAAAGATCGTGACTGAATCTGCGCACCGGAGACTTCGTCGTGATATACTAAAGTGTGTTGTGCCTGCTGCTCTGCACTTTGTCAATCCCTTCCGATTCTCAGAAAAGAGTCGTTCTCAGGACTGGGGTGCTATTCGGTTCTCACACACACACAAATACATACATATATATTTGAAAAAAAAAGATATAATAAAACGACTGATATCGTAAGAGATCATAATATATTTATAATCCTCTTCATCAGCTTAACATTTTTGTCGAAGTCATTAACATCATTCGTTTCGTTGCTTATTGGCACTATTGTATTGTCTTCAAGGTTCAGTTTAAGTACTCCCAATGGTCCTTTATATGAGCATTCCTTTTCATTCGTAACCAAGTTATACTTGCAATATTTTATTTCACAATTTTCATGTTCACACAATGAGTAGTAGCACACGCCTCTGACGCAGAACGAGTCAATATCCGATTTTAAAATTAAAGCATTCGCCAATATTGTCACATGATGAATTAACTTTGATCGTATGTAATCTAATAAAATTTGATCTAGATCTAGTGGCAAAAATGATTTTGATTGCGTTATTTGTCTAATATTAGAATTTGAAAAGAAAAGACAAATTATTAAGTTTTGTCTACAACGGGGATTCATTACTTTCCTCTTGGCCGGTACGCGTCGGTGTAGGTGGTTATTGATACTTGAATCCATCGACACATTGCATCAATTACTCGTTTCCAAAATAATCCAAAATAGTGGTTCTTGAAAAAAAAAAGTAAGCATTAGTACTATATAAGGGTAAGGTTTATACCATTTTAGTTAATAAGCATTATGTTTTGTGTCGGTTGACTTGACGCCTCGGTGACGGTGGACGATAACACTGCCTCGAGCTCCAGCGGGCGTTCGTCGACGGCTTGTTGCGGAAATCTCTCAGTAGATAACAATGGTACAGCGATTGTTGATTCAGGAACCTTCGTCGTCGTTCCAATTCCGTTATCTTGCGCCGTAGGCTTCTCCGACGTTGGTTCTTCGGGTTTTAATAACGTATTGTATTCTCTACATTCTCCATTCAAAGTCGTATCGTAAATGTTACATGAAATATTCACGCAGCCCAACTTATCACACTTCATAGTGGTACAGGTTTGATCGTTACACCATATTGTTACGTTGTGCTTTCCTATCTCCATAGTTTCAAATGGTTTGTGCGTTGTCGGTCCTATGAGCTGATCGGTATCGGGGAGTATGTCATTGCTGGAAGTCCACCATGTAAACGGATAGGTTAACCAACCCCAAATTGTTGAACCGATCCCCCGGCCTTCATTATAGTAGGTATCTGTAAGCGATGTTAGTGTTTTAGTACACAAGATTAAGAGCAGCGCCCCGAATCACAAAACCGTCAATACTCACGTTCCACTGGTTTGCTTAGAGTCCCATGCACAGAAAATAAAACAAGGAATGCGACACTGAACTTTAAAATGATCATAGTGACAGGTACTATTGGGACTGTTCCGCGAAGGTAAATGTTTAGACAGTCCCACTTCGCCTTTTTATATGGCTCGACTAGGCACGGCCCTATCTGTTGTTGAAAGATAAGACTCTTTCGGGAATGTTTGTCTAATGAGTTACGGAGGAAGTTAACGACGAACCATTTAATCATCTCGAATTATCCCGAGCTTTGAGCGTCGTATGATGGTGCGCAAGAGACAAACAAGATAATATTTCATGTGTTTATTATGTTTTTATGGCGTTTTCGTAGGGTGGGATACATTTTGGAATTGCTTTTGCGATATTAGGAATTTTGTTGAAAATTTTCTACATGATGTGGATTTTTCGTCACGACTCTTCATCTGTACCTCACATAAAACGCAATGATCCTTTATATTGGGACAGGCTAAAAACCGACAGAGAGATCTGTTTTTCGTACATTCAGTAAGTATCTTGAATTTTTTCAATGGGCGGAGTGTTGCGTACATTTCGTTCATGTGACCTCTAATTTCGTCCATTACATTGGTCGAATTCCACGAGTCATCTTTACGAAATAAATGGGTTGATCTATACTTCTTTATAAAATTGTCCATTGGTTTCTTCAAGCTGACTAAATTCTGTAGTGGAACATATTCTTCATTGATCTCTCCATTCGATAGGAACTTTATTATTTTTGGTCGAGCTTTGTTTATGTTTGTCCATGGATTCAAGTAAAGTTCTTTACTTTTCTACAATCACAATGCATGTTTATTACTTTCTATTTTCTTTCGAAATTAAATATTATTTTATATATTCGAAATGAAATATATTAACTGTTTATGTTTATATACTGTTTATATATATTTGTTTTGAACTTGTATATTTAATTGTATATAAATGATGTCAAATATTTTTTTTATAAAAATAAACAAAATAATAAGACTCACCGAAGCACGAATATTCTTTAAAGGTATGAAGAAATGAAACACAATTATTTTTAATAAAATTAAGTATAATTGTATACGTATAGTGAAACTTGTAACAAACATTCTACGTGAAGTTCAACTAAGCAACCGTTTCTTATCAGCATGTAACGTTGAGCAAATAATGTATGTTTGTAAATACGTAATGGTCTCGGTGCTTATTTTCCAAATAGAAGTTACGAAACCTTTAATTTTTTTTTGTGTTTATTAAACTTTCACAGTGGCCTTCGAGATTCAATTGTTTTTTTGAACATTTCGTTTTTGTAAACATCTTTTTATTAGCCACCAGGGTAATACATTTTATGTTGATGCATATTGTTGCCTTTCCGTATATGAAACCCAACAATTGGTTTTGTAAAGTTTCGACTAGTTCGCATGCAATATCAAAGGATACGTCTGGATTTGATTCCATTGAAACAGTGGATTCTGAAATAAAAAAAATGGATGTAATTGTAAACATGGATCGGAATACTTTGGGCCCGTTATTTAGATATCTGAGACATGCATCGATCTATTGTAATAGAATATCACATATGGATCCCTACTAAAATAAATAAGGCCGTTCTTCGATCACGGAGAAATGTTCTTTATCACAAACTGTATTTTAAATATTTTTCGAAGGTCTTAAATGGAGGAGTGTAGGAAATTATTTTCTATGGAAATACAACAAAAGAGCGAGCACCTGTTAGTAAATGATCACCGCCGGCAATGGACGCGTTTGAACAGCTAAATCATTACCTCTGCCTTATAGGTCAAGATGGGAACAAAGGGCTCGCTTATTACTGACTCTCCTACGGTGCAACCAAAACACGGATATGTTTCATACTTGATTCCAGAAAGTAGAGTGATAGTTAGCCAGCCCGGTGAAGAACCCTACGACCATGCATGCATCACTACCATCAGGATTAAAATGAGTGCTACCAGAGCCTAACGAACTCAACGGCAGGGACCATTCGTTATAACCCCATCCGTTGTTCAGCAGGTTACGCTATAGGCAGAAGAGGCTGAATTGAGTGGTTGAGAGCTTAACGATCGATGAAGCGTATCCCTGGAGTACCCACTAGCATTTTTATGATATTTTATAGTGTGATAGCCCACTTCCGAAAATCAGGAATCCGTGTGCAGGTTGTGTGTGTGCAAAAGAACTCAAAACTAGCAAGTGTGCGCTGATGAATTATCAGAATTATGTATATCAATAGACTAAATGCTAAATTATTTAGGTGGACAATGTAATTTGTTACGTACCTGTTTCGTTTGGTGCTGATATACAATGTCCTCTCTGATTATAGCGTTGTTCATGAAAACAACTTTTATGAACACACAGTTTTTCAGTACATTTTAATGATCGGCATTGTTTTTCCGAGCAAACTGTTAAAATTCCATTAGCATATTTACCCACAAGGGAACTGAACGTTGACGTTGCTATGTCTATATCACTCCAATTAATTTTGCTAAGCGCTTCTTGCCACGAGGCGTTTAAATTCATTTTATATTCAGTGAAGCTTTCATTGTGACTAAATTGTACCTTTCGTGGAACATTACTTACATTTTTTGATATATTTCCAGATTTATTTGGCCAGTATAATAATTCACTGTCCAATAATTGTTGCTTATTATCTGCTCTCTTACCGGTTTCATTATTATTTTTTATCATCATTATACTTTGTGAAGCATTTAAACCTCTGACTTTTAGTAAGTCGTAATTAAATATAGTATTGTTATCCATTACTACAAGTTTAGTTTCACGTTTGATGCGCAAAAATGGTGCTCGTTCTGTTGTATTGTTTTTCTCCCATCTTGTGTAATGTACATCAGAGTTTTTTAGTGTTGTGGTGTCTACTTCTACAATGTTATCATCGTTAGAAATATTAAGAAATGTCGACATGTTGAAAATATGTCCATGGTCTACAAAATTAACGTCAGATATATTAACAGTTGCACTTGGTTCCGATTCTTTTGTAGTGTTAATTTGTATTTTAAAATCTGTGTCTTTAGTTACGATATTGAGGTTATGACTGTCATTTCTAGATACTTCTGGTGTCGATGCGTTTTGTACGATACTTTTACCGTGATGAAGGGATAAAAATTTACTGCGATGTTTTTTATTTTGGTAATTTGTGTGAGTTTTCTTCTTTTTGTGTATCGATATCTTGTGAATTGGTGTGTAACCGTAGTTGTGTAATTTAGACACACCATATGTAAAAATATTTAAAGGCATAAGAAAATTCAAAGCGGGAAATGATAGGTTCATAGGAGTAATAGTATCACTTATATCCATCTCCTCAGGTAGTATGGTTTTATTCGGACATAAGTTTTTGTATATTTCTTTTATGATATAGTCAATTTTAGGCAATTGAATATCAAACTTGATTCGTATATTTAAATTGCTTTTTGACTTGTCCTCGATATTTTCGTTGAAATAACCTGTATTTGTGTATGAACCACTACTCGTTGTGAACGAATTGTCTTTGGCTGATGTTTTTGATGGTTCGAAGTACGTATCGACTTTTTTTCCTAACGGTATTATACATTGCTTGCAATTACATTTACATGGAAATTTATTTTCCTCACAAAAGCATGACGAAAACATAACATCGTTTCCTGGTCTGTGAATATAACTAGTCCAATCATTCAATTTATTTTCCTTCCAAATCATTTTATTAAATGGAGATAAGATTTCTCCGGGCGCGATTTGAATCGGCGTGAACAAATCATAAGAGTGGCGTTTGGAACCTTTTTGTGACAGTTGAATGTTACTTGTGTAATAGTTTGGATTTCTGTCATTGTTTTGCGTTTTTGGAAAATTGATTTTCGAGTATCTTTCACGATGTAGAAGTGGTATCTTGTTTTTGCCTTTTGACTTAACCAAATACTTCGCTCTCTGTTTTTCTGCCTTTTCTAAATAATGTTGGTATTCTGATAATAAACTTTCAACTTCTTCGTCGCTTTCGCTTTCACTATTTTGAATTTTATCTATTTGTAAATTCTGCAAAAATATTGATTTAAAAATTATTTTTTGTAATAAGTTAAATAAATCGATTTTAAATTACCAAATACATATTTTAAATGAACATTTAAAATTAAGTTTAAACACTGAAATAATGATTTATTCCGAGCCCGTTCACACTTGCGACATTCATATCATATTGCAGCGACAAAGCATTCACACTCTAAATTAAGTGCTAAATAGGAACATAAGTTCTTGTAAGTTGTAGAGAATTACAGATCGAATAGATTGGAACAATATATGGTCATATAATTACGCACCATATTATTGTCGATGTCATTTATAATTTCAGCAATATCGCCAAATATGATGGCATCATAAGACGGCGACATCTCCACACCTGTCAACATTGTAGCAACAGTATAAAACACATAAAATACTAAAAACTATATTTCGATGTACCGGTCATCTACGTCGGTGACCACTCTTATGTTGATCAGTTACTCGACTGCATGTTCGTGTACCGTTCGTACTAAAAAAATATAAAACTCTTAACGTGCTTCTTCGTCATCTAACTGAATATAAATAAACTTACCATTCAATTCGATGCATTGGCCAGTATTGATCATCCAAACGCTAACTACAACTAACGTGGCAATCATGCTCAGTGTTATTTTCGAACTGAACCAAGTACAACACCAGATCATAAACTAAATTCTGTAATAGGCCAAATGTTTATCCATTTATTGGCTATTGATACAAGCAAAAGGTAGGAATAAGAAGTGTAACAGCCATTGTATTGTTATGCAATAGAGTACGTCGCATATATGCACGTGTAAAGGTACATTATTTGTTTATACTTCATTGTTTCAGAATTTATATTGCTTCAGGCCAGCATTATTACAGTAACGTCTTAAAAATTTAAATTTTATCAGCTTCATTGCAAGTGATTAATAAATCTATTTGCAATGTGCAAATACTGCATGTGGGTTCCATATTGTGTTTGGATTATTAAAAGCTACCAGTATAAATTGATCTACAGTATTAATAAAACAGCACAAAGCTACTGGTAATATAATTTCACATATAATATTAGAATAATAGTTATTATTTGCCTTACAAATTTCAAATTAAATTAAATTTACATTATTGTAGGGAATCGTGTTCAACGGTTCATGGACAGTGAGCAGTAACCAACTATTTATCTACTTTTATATATTAGATAATGTAATAAGTTACATTTAATTGACAACAGGAATCAACCAGCAGCAACAATGCGGAGGCGGAGCGGCTCACAATGCACCGCTGTATCGTTACAAGTATTATCGAGAGCGAGACGGTCTACGTGGAATGTCTCTATGTTATGGAGAAGGTAAATACTGCTATAAATAAATTCATACACGATAAGTTATATTCTTTAATAATTATTCACTACTATTTCTATAATAAGCATAGTATATCAAAATGTTTCCGTGCCCGTTATGTACATACGTAGTTCTGTGTAATATACAAACAGGTTTCAACCTATTTGGTTTCAAGCAAATAATTTTTAATTTTTTTATATATTTTCTATATTTGAACCCTAGTTAAACTCAGGTCTGTATCAATTCTTATTGGGCCCGTAATTCATTGGTTATGTTACGAATATCATGGACGACGGTTGCTTGTCATTAAACAAACGGCCGGTCTACCTTCACGTACTTCGATTTCCTATCATTAATATAAGAACATATGTTTTCATTCCAGTATATGAATGCAATAAAAGCGACACTTTCAACGTCCCAACCCGTTATAACGGAAGAGGAGTTCGGGACGATATTCTACAAGATCTCGGAGCTGCACGAACTACATAAGAACTTCCTCGAGGGGTTGAAAGCAGCCGTCGCCAGCTGGGAAGAGCCTCTGTCCGTTGGCATACACTTTAAAAAAATGGTAACTGAATATTTTCACTTTTCTATTTACGTGACTAACTCGAAGTGAAGAATGCTTTTTCATGCAATAAAATAAATATTATTACTAGTTACAAACTAATGAAATATACTAGTATGTTGCTCACAAGCAGCATAGTAGGTACTCACATAAAAAATTCCACAGATAATTCTAACCACAAAGCAGGTTACGATGATCTGTTCATAAATTTAAATTGCTACCAAATTAAACTAAATTCCACTCAACTCTAATGATGATCTTGACCATGCCCCCGAACATGGGCCATGTAATTGGACCAATATATAATTAATACGAAAGCCCCTAACATACCTGTACCGTTTACATTAATGTCAAGGCCATTATTATACTAATATATTTTGTAAAGTAATGTACGGTTTTTAATTATAAAAGATGAATAGTATATTTTGTAAAACCATAATGTTTGTGTTTGTGTACATAAATAAACAGGCCGAAAACATAAACGTGTACGGTGCGTTTCTGCACAACTACGGGCGCGCGACGGACGCGGTGCGGCGCCGCTGCGGCAGTTCGCAGCGGTTCGCGGACCTCACGCGGCAGATCGCGTGTCGCGGACAGCCCATGTCTCTCGACGACTTGCTCCACAAGCCGGTAGCTCGCGTGCAGAAGAATGCTCTTGTACTGCACGTGAGTTTCTATTGAATTGCAAGTGCATGAAGATTATATTGTTTATTGAATTTGTTTATGACGTTAGAAAAAAAATCTTTTATTTAATTTTATCGATAAGGTGTTAAACAAAAGCTTCATAACTTCACTAAAACTTAGTTGAACATGTTAATCAATTACATACTTAGTGTTATTAAATCAGTTTGTAACATAGATCATTGAATTAAATCCACCATGTTCTACTCACGCATTCTTCTGTTTTAGTTTTTTTTTTTGTGAGAGCAAAATTATAATTATGTACAATACAATCGAGAGATATCTCATACAGCATAAACAAAATGGATTGCAAACTTGGAAATTTTAATTCCCTAGTTTTTTTATTTAACTAAAAAAAACAATGTTACATAAAGCATTGTCCGATCTCCCCTCCCGCCCCCGTGATGCATCGTAAAATTTTACACGTCAACTATCATACTATTCAGAATCAAGGATTCATAGAGAGTTTAGAAGGGAATGCCTCTGTTAAGAAGCATATTATATTTCAATTTGATTTGTGCTTATTGCCAAATTATTCGAATGCGTGTTTAAGCTGATTTGAGTGCAAGGGACATTTCATCTACTCTTAACATGTGTTGTTGTATATCAGTGTGTTCTTCGTTGTAGGACCTCATTAAATACACTCCTGCAAGCCACCCGGACCACACCATGCTGACTGAAGCTTTAAATATGACTCAGCATTTTCTCGACGAGTTCAACATTATCCAGACTAAGTCTATGTTTCCCGTAAGTATATATCTGATTTTTTTTTACATTGTTGGACTTTTACAATGTTACGTCCCTGTGTTACTTGCAGAATGCTGACCGCGCTCAAAGAAGGCTCGTTAAAAATTCGTTCATAGTGGAGCTCTCAGATGGTCATAGAAAACTGAGGCATCTGTTCTTATTCAACGATGTTATTGCGTGTGCAAAATACAAGGTATCTGATAAAAATAATGTGAGTTTTTAAATTAATTTTAATATGAAAACTTAATATTTCCTTGTTATTTGCATGATTTTGTATTTATTTCAGTTTGAATTAAGATTTTTGTGTTGGTTTATGTAGCGTGTAGGATATAGCATACATAATATTTTCAGGCATCAGGTCGCGATAAATTCACTTTCGAACTGAAGTGGTTTATTCCTTTACCGGATATTGTAGTGGTAGAAGAGGATACGGGCTCGGAGCGCGAGACCTCTCCGGCTAATATAGTAGCGCTCAAGTCGCAGGCTTGCACCGTTCGCGACCTTATACTGGCCGAGGAGCGAGCGGCTCAGGATGACAAGGTTTGTTACCTTCAAGCAAGAAATAATAGAAACTTTACTTATCTTAGATACGAACATAGGTTATTTTGTAAATACATACTTTTTTAAGTGATTAAGTTCATTAGGTTCACCACATAGTTTGCCGTTTAGGTCTACTCATTTTTTAATAAAAGGTTTCATGTGTCACATACAAATCATTTGGAAGATTGTTTTCTGCAAAAAATATCACTTGTACAAAAATATGTTGTATACAATGCCTTTAGTATTCTGTGCTCTAGTTAAAGCATAATATTTCTGTTGTTCCATTAGTGTTATCTTGTCGTATTTTCAATGATAGCTGATTACTCCTATGTGCTATCATCACTGTATAAATATATTTAAGTATGTAATTTGTCATACTACATTTACATTATTTAGGTCCAATCATCCTAAGGTGCAATTACTTTGTATCTGCAGTATAATAATTTTCGTCTCAAGGTCGAATTTCGAACACATAATTTATTCATTTATTTATTTATATAGGTCGCCAACACTCTTAACACTAATATATTCTACGTAATATAATACAGAGCAATTTCTTGGTAAGTGCTAGAGTAGTTATAAGCAACGACATCATGTAATAAACATCATCATAATATACTATGATATATATTAAGGTCTAAAGCTCGTCAATATCCACCAAAAAAAGAAAAAGTAAAATGGGTTAACTAACAAAAGAGAAAAAAGGGGTACAAAGTTTTTTCCTCACATATTAATATAAAGATTATATATATATATCAATGATGAATATAGAAGATCCGTCTGGGCGGTCGCGGCGCAGCGGAGAAGCAGCGAAAGAAGTTGGCAGAGCTGGAGGGACAGCTGGTGCTGGCGTCTCCCAACCTGGTATTCCGGCTGGGAGCGCGCGCGGCGCCCGGAGGTGCGCTGCAACGGCACCACGTGTTCTTCCTCAGCTCTGAGTACGAGCGCACACAATGGATCGACTCCATACACGCGCTGCAGGTAATGACGTGGAGATAGGTGGATGGGACGGATGTTGAAATGAAATTATACAGTATATAATAAGAATTTTTTTTTTCTTGTCATTATACTCGGTTGAATTCGATTGTGAGTGACGATCATGTTAACAGACACGCGAGTGATTTCATAATGCTTCGTTGTTTCATCGAATGTACCTATTGTCACGTCAGGCGTCGTCGGCGCCGCCGGCGGGCACGAGCGCGGTGTCAATGCTAGAGCTGCAGGCGTGGGTGACGGCGTGCCGCAGCTACCTGCAGACCGACATGGGCTCGTACCTGCTACGCAGCGGCCGGGACGACTCGCTGCTACTGGGTGACCTACACCTGCACGTCGGCGGCATGACCGCGCCGCTCGACACCGCCGCAGGTGACGTCACCATCCACAGATTAAAGATATATGTCGTTGCTGAATCTATACATACATACATACATAACAAACAATTAAAGAAAAGTAATCTTATTTTGAACGATACGACATAAAAGACAATCCAAGTATAAACGGTCTCAACGTCAAATGCCTTCACATAAAAATATGTTTTAATTAAATATGATTAATTTACTAGTACTATAATTATATTTTCATTAAACGAGTATTGCTAACGAGTACCCAATTAAAAATTTAAATTTTAAATTTAAAAGGTCCCATTCAAATTCAAATTTAAAATCATTTAATCATATATGTATTCAATAAATACACTTATGAACGTCATTTGTTGCTTCTACCAACGTTTCGAAAAGGTGCTTTAACAATGAGGAGAAGAAACGACGAAAGAAACTCCTCAGCACATCTTTTAAACAACACATGGTAATTACAAAAGTTTAAACCTGTGCGGAACTGGTTTCGACACTAATTTTGTCCAGGCATCCTCGTCATTCATGTACTCATATTATTATTATAGTATTTATTATAGTATATTATATATTATAGTATTTATTATAGTATGATATTATAGTATAGCTATAATATCCTTTGCCTATAAGTTGTGTTTTAATGCGACGCTTAAAAGTTCCAATGGGCAACTCACATTTGTCGAACAACAGGTCCTATCTATCCGTCAAGTGTTACCTGATCGCAGTCAATCGTATTCCAGATGCACATGAGTGTGTTTATCGACAGACTCATCTGTATTTATCGGCAGTGAATCGGTCACTAATTTGTCTAAGACGGACGATCGCGGTGAGGCAGGATCACCCTAAGAAACTCAGTATAATTTAAGCGTATTGTTTTTCAGACTACTATATAGTGGTGGAGGTGGACTCGTACGGGCACTACTTCCGAAAGGCCAAGTCCAAATTAGTTTGCCGCAGCGCGCAGCCCCGCTGGAACGAAAGCTTCACGCTAGATCTGGAGGGCTCGCAGAACTTGCGCCTCCTACTGTACGAGGACGCAGCGCGGCCTGTGCTGCGCGGCAAGTGTACGCTTAAGGTAACCGGTGTCAATTTCTAATTGAGGAAGCCTCTAGTTTCCATGGTGTTACTATTTTACTTCTATCAATAGGGAACAGTGGAAGTATATATATGATAATATATTGAAAGCGTGCTAGCATTTTTAATGGAGAATAAACGGCAAACGAAATAGGAGTGTTGAAAGTTCACATGACACCTGAAGCCTTGTGATATGACTTAGTGATAACAATCTGCGCCGCCACCTTAACGCGCTTAAGGTTTTGATTCCAACGATCACATATTCAACCAAACGGTTACGTGCCACTGACACATACCTACGAGTAATGACCACATAAATTACATTTCTACTTATTATAAAATTGCGTAGTATAATGTTGTACATCATCATCATCTCAGCCGGACAACGCCCACTTCTGGGCATAGGCTTCCCCCAAGGATCTCCACGACGATCGGTCCTGCGCTGCCCACAGCCAGTGGCTACCCGCGACCTCCACCAGATCGTGGGTCCATCTCGTTGAGGGTCTACCCACTGAGCGTCGTCCGGTGGGTGGTCGCCATTCGAGAACCTTACCGCCCCAACGGCAATCGGTTCTCCTAACTATGTGTCCCGCCCACTGCCACTTCAGCTGGGCAATCTTTCGAGCGATGTCGGTAATTTTAGTGCGCCTATGGATCTCATCATTTCTGATTCGACCACGTAAGGAAATACTGAGAATTGCTCTCTCCATTGCCCGCTGGGTGACCTTGAACCTTGTTATGAGACCACAGTTAGTGGCCACGTTTCGCTTCCGTATGTCATCACTGTTGTATGACATACATGTATATGTTGTACATACGAACTATGAAATCTCGCTCTAAATGTTTGCATTAAACGTACATTGTACTACCATAGTATGTACCATACCATACTATGATTTTAGTGCAGGCACCAGGAAGAACGTTTTAATGGTACTGGTACAGGAGGCAGTCGGCTCTTCTTAGGACATGCACTTGCGTAAATGTGACATGCATGTCATAATCTCTTTATCAATAATTAATTCATTGCAGCTGTCGAAGGAGTGGGTGTCGGCCAGCGCGGCAGGCGGCGTGTCGCGCACCGTGTGCCTGGGCGGCGGCTCGTTGCCGCTGCGGTTGCGCGTGCTGCCGCCCGAGCGCTCGGCGCGCCGCGTGCCGCAGGCGAAACCCGGGGCGCTATTCGGTGCCAAGATAACACACGTCGCAAAGTTAGTACGCCGGCACGGCCGAATCATTTGTAGCCTCTTAGCTATACAAAAAATTGAAACTTGTATAGTGCCACGCACAGCCCCGCTTCCGATTATATTCTCAGGTTAAGTATATAGAAGCAGGCGATAGAACATTGCAGACAGATTAAAGCGTATATCGCTTCGAACACTTGCATTCCCGTCCATGCCCGTCTCGTGTAAATAACCAATATAAGAAATGTATAATAAGTTTAGAGCCATAACCTAATTATAAAATTATTGAATTGTAGCTGGTTCCTTTCAATCAAACCTAATGTAAATAAATGTATTCATATACCATACTTGACAGTGACTTGCGCACTGATCAGAAAAGCCATAAAGTTTGACTCAAAGGATTTATTCTACATTCTAAATAATGTGGCGTCTGCTGAAATCTGGGACTCGCGTCTTTGTAGATTTAAGTGTTTTCACATGGACCAGGTTCTGCTATTGTGTGTAAAAATTATGTGATTTTGTTTAAAAATAAATTATTGTTTCATAAATAACATATGCAGATGAGTTCTATTCACCGGAGTTTCTCCATCTTGATAAGTAGCATTGCGAGACGGCAATAAAAGCATATTGAACAGATACATTATAAATGTCTCCTCTTTTTGGCTCTGCTTCCCAGACACTTGGTAATACTAAATATATTAAACAGGCTGACTTTCTTATCGTATGGCGTCATAGCAAAGTTTTGCTCAGTTATACCACCTTTTAAATAACAAGTGTCATTTCAGGCGAGAAAAACGCAATATTCCATTCATAATAAGCGCGTGCGTGCGCGAAGTGGAGCGCCGCGGCATCCACGAGGTGGGCGTGTATCGCGTATCCGGCAGCGCGTCCGATCTCAACCGCCTCAAGAAGAGTTTCGAGACTAGTCAGTATAATATAAATTAAAAGCTTTCTTATTCCGGTTCAATAAAGTGAACTTTGCGGAAGGGTTGCCGAGATATGTAATTATCGAAGTAATTCGCAGAGTTAGCCAGTTGAGATGTGTGTGAGAGAGAATGAGATGATAATAGACATGTAATATCGAGAGAGAAATGTCCTTGGCGACCATGCTTTGGTAAATGGAGCACATGTCATCGGAACAGGTTTATTGATGACTTAATATAAAATAATTAAAAATCTGTAGGAATCAATTTTCAAATTTACAGATGCTTATGAGGCTGAGCAGCTGCTTAAAGAGGTTGACATCCACTCAGTGACGGGAGTTCTTAAATTATATCTACGAGAGTTACCTGAAGCATTATTTACCGATTCATTATATCCAGAGTTACTTAAAGCTTGGGGCTCAACACAAGTAAGTTTTGTTTGTAGATCAAAAAATATTTGAAGGTCATGGTCAGAAATGTGTTAACATGTCATTTATAATTTAATTTAAATTGAGTATTAATATTGTGTACATACACAATGCTCAAGTCTAAGGAGGGATGATGTGTCATTAACTTTGTTCCTAATACATAATGCTTTGATTTAATCAATGATGAATGTACGTAAAATGCGCAGGGCGTTGGCACTTCAGTCGACTCAGGCCCAGCACACACGCGACGGCACGCACTTCTCAAATGCTACGCGCAGCTTCCTGATCTCAATAAGAACTGTATAGATTTCCTTCTAAACCATTTTGTCAAGTGAGTATAAATCGGTTTTGATTAAATATGTTATATTTCTTTAAAGCTAAGTAACATTATAAATTGAAATGGTACATTACCGTTATTGAAAATAATTATATTTAATGACACTTCAGAAAAAAATTGTAGCTCAAACAAGATTCTCTTCAATGAGTTCATTCACCTAAAATTCACCAAACTAAGTACCTCCTGCAACAGGCAAGGCAATGCAATCAATTCCCTTGAAATATTGGTTACAATTTTTTGTATTATTTGCATGGTGGTATTTGGTACAGACCTACCTATCATCGTTTTAACTAAAATTAATCTCAAACTGTTTTGAAAACGCATTCCAAGTATACTTTGACAGTCAATTAAGAAGTGGCATTACTGAAGAACATTATCACCTGTTTACTATCGAGGTACGTCGTTTTGTCATTTGTCAGCTGTAAAAAAAATGCTCAACTTGAGAGTTTGCCGTTTTCAGGGTGAATCAACACGAGGCCGAAAACAAGATGTCGTTGCACAACTTGGCTACCGTGTTTGGACCGACACTGCTGCGGCCAGCGGCGGTGGCGGGTAGCAAGCAGCGCGCTGACCAGCTGGCCGCTGGCACCGTGGACGCCATGGCCCAGGCGGGCATCCTCTACTGCCTGTTGCAGCAGAGGCACCTCGCCGCGCAGCTCGCGTCGCATCACCGTCCGCTATAACACTTCAAAAGCTTTCTGACTACGCCAGTATTTTAGTCCAGTTAAGAACTCGCTGCTTATCTAAAATCGTTCGCACCATAGTCGCGTACAAACCATATTATAGTATACAGTATACAAATGGACCATACAGTATACGACTAGTAATGTGCGAGACGACCAGATCGCAATTCGACGATATAAGTAATAACATACCTCATTGCAATGTTCAGTTTGGAACACGTGAACGAATTATTAGATAGAAGACATGATGTGAGTGCTACAAATTCTTTTCATTCATTAATCTCAATTCAAAACAACCTCGAACAATTTTATTTGCGGCAACTGGATTAAAATAACACATTTGGAGTTGCTAATGGTGAGGAATCATGGTGTTAGTAATTCGACCAAATAATAGACAATGTCGTCAAAACGGATCAGCTTAACTTCTCCAATTACTAAGTTATATGATTAAAATTTAGTTTTCAGATTTAATAACTAATGTTATTAAATTACGTATAGTCGACTAAAATACTTGTATAGCCTGGATATTGATCTAGCTTACGGAGCGTGTGCGGGTCTATTTGCGGTCTATATGCGGTGTCCTAGTTGGCATTTCAAACTACTGGTCGGCTAAACATTGCATGTGGATGTCATAAATCGTAATATATAAACACGTTCGAAGCAGTGAAGGGAGCTGATTCCGGGCGCGTGTGTCGTAAACACATGATTACACAAAAGGAACACTAATATGACGCCAAGTAGATGCGAGGACCGTGCTGAACGAGGGGCTATCTAATATATCCACTATTTCGATAAATAATTTTTCAGCGACCTATTGGTGATAGCATAGTGTTGAAACACCCCCCAGGCTTATATTTTCATCGGTGATGTGACGTGAAATCTACTGATACAATTGCGACACTTATAAATTACTTGCAACACATTAGGCTCATGTTATCTTATGTTATATTCCTATTTTCATTTAATGACTTGAGAGTTATGGTCGATATGCCGTAAGTTTACCAAAACGTCAATACGTTTTACATAAGAGAAACAGATCAGTACACATCTACGATCAGAACGCGTCGTAAGTACAGTCAATCAGGGTAACTTTAACAGATATTGAGCACATTTTTGCTTATATGATTGTTGTAAAAAGACAAGACATATATATCAAGTAAATTTGTGTTCTGATATCGTTAAGAATAAAATTCAAAAATGATTTGACACTTATTAATGGACATTTTAAAAGAAAATTGCAAAAGTCCGTATGGCAAATTTACCCTATCTTCAGGGTAACTTTAACAGTATACATGTTTTTCACCAAAATCGCTTTTTATTTGTGTTTTGAATATTCTGGGTAACTTTGGTTGACAGTTATAGGTTCTGGATAGCCATAATGAAAAACAAAACAGACAAATAGTTATATATATATATTTTTAATTGTAATAAAATTAAGAGCCAATCGACAAAACATTAAGCTTATAATTATTACCGATTCAATAAAGAATATAAGTCAAAAAACAATTATCTCTTAAAAAATAGCGTAACACTTATTCTTACAATAATATAAACTTGAAAAAATTATTGCATATTCTTTTCACTCCATATACAACGAATCACCATTTTTTAGTACCTGCCCTGGTTTATAATTGTGTCATTTTTCGTTCCTAATACCCCCAATAATATCTTCCTCCTTGCATTTTGCCTCCATTTTCTCTCCTTTCGTTTGTGGTTATAATAGTTTTTATAGTAAAAAAAAATAAAGAATAGCTCAAAAGTGCCCAAGTTACCCTGATTAATTGTATTGTATGTGTAATGTGTACATAAGAAATGCACATTTTTCGTTTTCACACTCGCTTCAGCCGCAAGTATTATTCTCCTGTGTTTCAACTGTGTGTGTAAGTTTTTGACCCGTCTTTCAATGCTCCCGCTCGCTTACGGGGATAGGAACGTGGGGCGTTCGGGTCTCAAGTGTAACCTTTTTACCCGGGCTGAAACTTGGAAGAACAAGTGTCTCCCAGGTGCGGGGCGGGCCTCGCCGTCGGTCAGAAATCCCTTTCTGTGCACTCGTGCCAAAGTCGCAGCCTGAAGTCCCCCAGATGGGCGGAAGACTTATCTGACTCAATGAGCTCCCGTGGAAGCGGGTACCCCTCCGGCGGTCTTTCATGTAGGGTGCGATCCCCATGAGTGCCACGTGTCGAACATCGACCTTGCCAACCGGGCCACAAAGTTATCTATCGACTGCACTCGGAGGTCGCGCGCTATGACGTCATTGCGTTCAAGCGACCCGCCACCACGATCGCTCGTAGAACGCAATTTCATTTATAGGTCCGTCAGGATGATCGTACTTTTCGTTTCATAGCAGTACTGTGTGGATTGATGTATCGATCATATCCTTGAATTATCATGTGAAGATATCTCCAGCAACATCTCACCTCCAAACCTTGTTGTCTTTATAATTAATGTCGTTGTCTGCGTTAAATTTCCCTTTATATTTTATTTTTGTCATGCATTGACTCTTTTATGAGGTTCTCTTTATCCAGTAAGTCATTGCACAATGGTGTATGCTTAAATTTTTTTTAATTGTTGTCTATGGCCAAATTGCAAAGATACTTTTCAATGAAATAGACGAAATGTTTCGATTTACTATCATGCCGATTCCCCTCCACAGGCCTCAATTCAAATGGTAGTACTATAAATTTATGTCGCTGACCGGGTTAAGCTTCCTATTGTTAAGCCACATTAGTCACTTTTTTGGATTCTCGCTAAGCACTTAAATAAGTTAGGTATATCACTTGTGGTATTATAAAATAATTTTTGTACACCATTTTTGCAACAATATATTTAAATTAATGCGTAGCTAAACACATTATAGTTTTTTGATGCGAAACTGGTGATAAATTTGTTACAGGATTTACAACATATTCAACTATTAACACCTAACATCCTACCGTACCATATTATATCGATCGTCCACTGTTATATAGAAATAAGGCGCACTTTTAAATTAGAATAATTTTCGCGATTTATCATCGACCTTTACATTAAGGATATTGGTAATTACATGTAATTATTAAATATTTCAACCTCTGCGCTATTTTAATTACAGATGTTTTAGGGTCGATTTTTCATTTGTCAATTAAACGACCGATTAGCATAAAGAAATTTAAGTTAGACTGTATATTTTTGGATCACTAAATATTTACATGGCTTATATCCATAGTGGTAAATGAATGCAGAATAATTAGCGTCTAGCACTGGGTTCCGATATTGCATAGATGACGTCTTACGTTATCGAATACATAAAGGAAGTATTGAGGTAATTTATGTTCATTTGGTTATCGATTATTTCACTGTAAGATTTCCGAGATTTGTCAGGTCTTTTTGAAGTCTTCAAAAGTTGGGTTGTAGCAATTAACAACAATTATTGTCGTGCACTGCAATAGTTTACTACTAATTTTACTAACATAATTGAACTGACGATTGAAAACTGGCCTTAATCCTGTTAAATGTGTTACACTTTGAATTAAAAGAACAAGATATTAGCTTAACAAGTTAACAAATATCTTAGCGCGGGACTGACTTACATTATTGCTGCGATAATTGATAGATATCATAGAAGT
The DNA here is from genome assembly GCA_003671415.1 of Megathymus violae. Taxonomy (NCBI): domain Eukaryota; kingdom Metazoa; phylum Arthropoda; class Insecta; order Lepidoptera; family Hesperiidae; genus Megathymus; species Megathymus violae. Next base: position 1,638,612 of record PDGT01000041.1, read on the forward strand.
CCTAAATTTTTGAAGCTTTTTATAGTTTTTTTACGGAAATTTCCGATTTTGTAAGTATACAATATTCCATCATACAATGCTAAGTCATAAAATGTATGTGACAATACATTCCATGGATATAAGACCTGGACTGAATGAGAATAATCATTTACACAAAATTTTCGAATTTAGCGAATATTGAAGTTACAGTATTTACAGGCTTCAATATATCAAAAAGTGATTATTTCAATCACATAAAATAAGTGCCTCATGGCGTTTCCCTTTTCCTTTATATCAATGAATGTATTAAAATTATTTCACAGATCTTATTTTATCATAATTATCTATGATCAACTATTCTCCTGTGGCAATTTCTTTCCTTCCAATTCAAGTTAAAGCAACTAATTAATTTACCATATCCTCGGAATATTCTTTTAATAATATTATCAACTTGAGTGAATTAATATACATACATTGTAATATGTTTCTAAAATTTTAAAATAATAGTAATTTTTTAATATAGTGTTACGGTTGAATAACAAAGCTTTCTTGTTTTGGATAATGTATTTGATTAAAAGCACAAATAGTTGATCAAAGAAAATGAAAATGAGATTTCTTTGTCAGAAATCAGTTCACTTAAATTTCTATATGAATTGTATTTGAAGGGAAAGAGAGTATTTTATATGGGACCGAAAGTAATGATTATTGTATTAAGCTTAAGCTGTATGCAGACTGAAGTTGATATCTGTGTGAAAAGTTGAACTTTTTATATTCCATAGGCTGGTATGAGATGTGATTATGATATCGATCTTCCGATGCAATTTATCAATTTATTATACATATTTTGTTGTGATTACATTTTTTTATATTGCAGCATTTTGTGCTAGTCGTGCGTATTATTTTTAGATTTTATTTTAATGTAGCGCCACTTCTAGTACTGATAGTATTTTTCAGAACATTTATTGTCAACGGAAGGCACTTTGAAGTTGCATAGTGTAACTTTCCTAGGTTTAATTTAAGTAGAATTAAACTAATGTTAAATTAGTACTTAATAATAACCAATTACCAAAAATGAAAATTTAGAACAAAGTTATGTTTCCATTCTAATTTGTGTTGATTTTTTTGAAAACCATTAACACTTATTTACAAGGTTTTATTTTGTTAAATAATATATTAATATCTTGTGTAAGCACTTATCTACACCATTATTATCATAATTTATCAAGTTATGTGTAAACAACTAACTGTATGCTCATTTTTATTTCAGCAACCAGAATAATGTTTTATTTATTTGCAATGAACTCTAATCCATGTTCTTAAAAGTGAAATCACCAAAGTAACTGGTACTACTTTATTGATTACTATCGTGGAATGTACAAGTTTGGAATTAAAAATCACATTCAATAAATTATATCCTAATGAAATAGTTTTAGTTAAGTATATTCTAAACTTTAACAACATAACTGGTCTTGAGGTATCACAAATTATTTCTTAGATAAAAAAATAATTGTGTTCATTGCAGAAAACCAATGAATGGCATTCAATATATGCTTTAAGTAATTGAAGTAAATTAATTTTCCCTTACTTCCTTATTATTAGCCAAACTTAAATATGCCAATTTAATATTAACAACACTGGTGTAAAGTTAATGAGACTGCTATTACACAAAAAATTGTACTACATACAATAATCTACAAGTATATGGTGTGTTGTGTGTTAGATTTATCAATAATACAATTGTTTAATTTTTGTTTTTACAATTTTTTGCAACTTCAGTGGTGGCTGTATAAATTTAACTTTAAATTTATCATTGGATGTTAATTAGTAATTGTACACAATATTAACAGCAAGTTTTTGCATGAGCCCACTGCCACAGTATGTATTATTGCAATGGTTGTTAGGCAGATATAGGGCCACTTTCATATAAATATTATTTATAGGATGATGTTATAACTCAACTAACATTATTTACCTGTCTAGTGGCACTTTGTTAATATTTACACTAGATTTACTATTTTTTCTTAGAGTAAAATTTTCAGTAATCCATTGTTGTCTTTAAGAAAGAAATGCATTTTGTTGTGTGCAACCATACTTGAAAGTACAATTTTCAAATAATGTTAGTTGGAATGTAGCTACTACAAATATTAAATGAACACTTAATCTTATGTACAATGCTAGAAGCCCCAATGTTACCTTACCGTTTCACAAATTTAATGTTAGTTTTACACTGAAATGTGTTTGATTTTATATTAAAGGAAAGATCTTATGTTAAGTATTTACATGATTTGGTTATATGCAATTAGAAAATGTATTAAAACATTGTATTTAATTTTTGTATATAAATGATAATAAATTGTAGTTATGATGTACCTTTCACAATAAAATGTATTTTTAATACACCTTTAATAGATGTTTTACTATCTTTATCATATTATTTACCTTTATCTAAAAGAAAATGTGATTAATTATGTCTAACAGACCTACTTGTGAAGATTCTTCAAAATAATAAATAATTACAGAGACACCTAAAATCATATAATAAGCAGTTTCTTTTGATCTTTGGAATACAAAGACTGTTAACAATAGCATCAAAATATACAATGCTGCTCTTTGCATGACATATGTTAAGCGTTCATCATCAATACACATACCACTTAACATGACTAGACTTGGTTCACATGATGTACAATTTCGAGGGCCTGGTCCTGCACAAGTTTGGCATGTCTTATCACAGTTTTTACATAAATGACTTCCTTCAGTATTGATACACAGCTGACGAGGTTCACATGCAGATAGATCAGCACATTCATCAATGTCCACACAAACTCCAGAGTCTTGCTGCCAGCCAGGCTTACATGAGTTACAAGCCTCTGGACCATCCCCATGACAACCTTGGCATGATGCGTGACAAGCAATACACATGCCATCATTAGTATAGAAGTTTTCAGCACATTCGTGACAAAGTTTACCAGAAAATCCTCTTTTACAAATACATGTCCCATTTCCTTTTCTTGTACCTTCACCATCACATTTTCCATTACCACTACATACTTTTTGGTCTATATCCAAAGGACATAGATCACACATAGTACCATAGTGATTTTTGGGACAGCAATATGTAAGAGAATCAACACAGAGCCAGGTAAACAAGTCAAGGGACTTATAATCCTCATGAAACCACCACTTGTCAAGCAATTGATCAGTCTCTTCGGTTATAGCATAGCATTCGTCCTGAAATTCTAGCTCTAACTCTGTACACAACCTTTCTTGTATATCTACTAAACGCATTTCGCTCTGGGCATATGATTTTAAATTAGCTTCTTGCCAAGCTGTATTTCCTCCTTCATGAAATCCCCGTGTCGTTTGAGCAAGCCAGTGTTTTACTGATTGAGTCAAAATTTTACAACGTTGACATTCATTTACTTCCTTAGGTTTTAGAGCTTCAACTTTAACATCCTCGTTATTCATAATTAAAACTAGAAACATAAAAATTGACAGAAATGTATAATTTATAACAGCCATAATCTCTAGCTTCTTAATTATTTAACTATTAAAATCATAAAAGTATTAACGCCTAATGTTATGGTCTGTAATATTAATAATAAAAAAGTTGTAGGAGTTAATGATTGGTTATTTTTTTCTCACCATTTTCCTACCATACCTACGTTAGTATACTGTCATCGATGACTATACCGTAATTTGATTTTTCGTCACATGGTTGACTTTGTCATGACAATTTAACATTGACATACCAGTTGACATTAGACCATAGATCCTTAAATTTATCGTTACTAGTAGTCTGTGATCGTTACTAAGAACCAAAGAAAATAATACATGTAATAAGTACAATCATCGTATACCATTTCTTCACTTGTCGTCTTGCTCGGTACAGAATCTTCGTCTTTGATAACTGTGTGGTCTAACTACGTATGCATAGCAAGAATATATTTTAAAGATAAAAGACAAAACCAATGGAATATTGGTTTTATTCAACTTAAAATTTATAGAGCGAATGACAAACAAAATAGTGACATTATTAAACATATTATTTTTTAAAAAAGTAGTTTGATGTAAAAAGGTCTCATAGAAAGGAGTAAATATATGGTATCCTTTTTTCATTTTTCTGAATTTGTTTTCATGGACAAATATTCAAGTTTTAAACAATTCGTTAGACATCACATTCTAATTCATTCGTAAATGGTTCAATAATATATCTTAACGTATCTAATAAAAGGTATGGAGTCTTGTACCTAGGGAGTAGTAGTAGGCATTAGCGATAATAGCTAGTCTGTGATCTTACTAGTTTTTTAGCTAGCGATCTTACTAGCTTTTTAGTCTGTAATACGACTAGCTCTTGAGTCTGTGATTTTATTTTGCACTGTCACAGGTTTCGAGTATTGCTTTACGTTTATAGACATTTTAATTATTTTCCGAGATTTATCCAGTCAACAATAACACAGTCATATAAACTTAATATCATAGTTAATTCATGAATTTTCATTCTGAAGTGTTTAACTGGTTAAAATAAGATAATAAAATATATTTTCTAACCTCAGGCTCGGGCAATGCATAGCTTTTACTTTTATAGAATTTGTAATAATTAAAGTAACTGCGCAATGGCAGACAAAATCAGGTTTGTACCCTTAAAAAAATTGCTTTATTGTTTGCGATCATGCTGTTAGTTTGCTTTTATCTTTGGTGTTATTACCGAAGAACAAGCAACACGTGTGTAGTAACTATTTGGAAGTATTTCGCAGTAAATTCCTAATTTCCTCCGTTAACTCGACTGAAACTCTTTGTCAAGCGTTGTAATGTAAACATAATTCTTGGCGGCTAGGTGTAATTTTGCCAAGCAAAGTGATTTCGAGGTCACTATATCATATATGGGTTGTAGGGAAAGATTGGGGGTTGATGTTCCCCTCTCCCTCGACATAATGCGTAAATCAATGGCGTCCTATTCCCAATACATGAATAGAAAGTTCTAGTTAATATTACACGTACCTGGTTTGTCAAAAACTTAAATATTTTAAATATCTTAGTGGAATAGACAGTTTCTTTCTAAATTATTGGCACCATTGTGATTTGACTTTGAATTTTTATACCACATGGTTCTTCAATAAATTATTATTGACTAGAGTTTAGTCTATTGCATTACTACCTGATGATAAAAGGTAGAAAGAAGCAATTTCAATGACTTTAACATGTAAATATAGAAAATTCAATCTTGTTACAGCAGTCACACCTCATTTTGATGCTGCCTAATTTTACTCGACTGTGACAAACAGAGTAATCAGTATAAAGAATATATTTTGTTCCTTTCATGAAAATTGTGTGAACTATTGTTTCAGAATAAATAGCAAGTATGATATACAAGGAAATTATGAACCTTCAGATTCTGAAGATGAGTATTCTGAAAAGGAAAAGCAGATTTTGTCAAAATTTCGAAAAAGGAAACATGAGTCTGAAAGTGAGGATGAAGTATATAAGTTTTCTGGATCTGAAGATAATTCCGATGATAATAAGGACCCAGATATTGCTGACAGTGATATAGAGGGTCAGGAAAATTCAGACACTAATATCCCAGATTCTAAAGCTTGGGGTAAAAAAAAGAGATCTTATTACTCTACAGACTATGTTGATGAAGACTATGGAGGATTTCAGGGCGATGAAGAAGATGCTTTGATGGAAGAAGAGGAAGCCAAGAACATACAAAAAAGGCTCATAGAACAACTTGGTGAAGATGATTTCTCTTTAGAATTTTTCAATACATTAGCTGCTGATGACATTAAACAAGAATCAGCAATTAAAAGTGATATAAGTCAAATGTCAAAAAGACAAAAGTTGCAGATATTTGAAAAAGAAAGCCCAGAATTTTCAGGCCTTGTAGAAGATTTCAAAACTAAGCTTACAGTTGTTAAGGATGATTTACAGCCTGTTTTAGAGCTTGTAAAAGATGGTAAATTACCTCAATGTTCAGCTTCTAAATTTGTAAAAACAAACTATGAACTAATATTAAATTATTGTACTAACATTAGTTACTATCTATTATTAAAAAGTCAAAGAATAAATATACAAAACCATCCAGTAATAAAAAGATTATACCAGTATAGGCAAATGTTAAATAAAATGGAACCTATATATCAAGATGTCATTAAACCTCAAATAGACAAAATATTAACTGCAGTGAAAAACAATTTGGAACTACATAAAATAGAAGAGGAAAAAAGTACAAGTAAACGCAAATTAGATAAACAACTAGACACTAATAAGAATGTCAAGAAATTGAAACTTATTAGTTCCTTGGAGAAAGATGATGGTGCTGATACTGGAGTATCTGATGATGATGAAGAATATGATGGAAATAATTTCTTCACCAATAATGAAGATGATAGTATGCCTAAGATGACTAATGAATCTGAAGAGAGTGGATTTTCTGACAACGAAGGTGTTGAAGAGAATGAAGAAAAACCCTCTACTTCATCGAATGTTATGATGACTGATGAAGTAGGTGATAAGCGTGAAATTACTTACCAAATTGCAAAAAACAAAGGCCTTACACCACATAGGAAAAAAGAACAAAGAAACCCTAGGGTTAAGCATAAACTAAAGTACAGAAAAGCTAAAATCCGTAGGAAGGGTGCAATACGTGAACACAGAAATGAAACAACCAGATATGGAGGTGAAGCATCAGGTATAAAGGCAAATGTCAAAAAGAGTATAAAGATTAAGTAATAATTGGTAATTATGAATGTGCAAAAATAAACATCGACTGAAGTATGCACATATAAAGGATAAATATCATATATAAAAGCTAATGACAAAAGCATTAACATTAAAGAAAACAAGTTAATAATATTTATGACTTTATATAATATTAATGTATTAAACTTATTACAACAATAAACTTCATATTCCCGAATTTAATTTTCTTCAATGTTGCCACCTGTAAATAACAAAATATATATTTATTAATTAATATACATAATAAAAACTAAAGTTATCTATTAAAAAGTAGTATAACACTTTCGCTTTTCTATTCATAAGGTAATACAACATTGATTATGTTACACACACTAAATCACTATTAAACTCAACAAAACAAATCATTCATACTTGTTTGGAATAAGTATCTGTTTACTAGGTAATAATACAATAATTACTTACAGTTTTAGAACCTTATCCTTTCCACCCGAAGCAACGTATGCGCCGTCGGGAGACCAGTCTACAGCATATACTTCATCGGCATGCCCCGGAAGATCCAATTCTAATTTCTTTGTTTTCATACTCCAAACTAGATTAGATAATAATTAATAATTTATCTTGACCCTTTCAAAAATATTACCATAATTGTGAATTTATTGTGGACATACATAAATCCTCTAATTATAATATAAAACAGGTCACGTAAGTCGATTGATCTCGCATTTTTAGGTTCAATAGATTATAGCCAATGGTCGCCTTTCTACCCTATACAATTTTATAGGAATCTCTCCATGCGATTCCCAGAAACATTCGAGCATCTCATAATGAATCATTAAAAGGAAGAGATTTTCAATTATTATGTAAAGGCAAGCATTTGAAAATTAAGTTCGTAAGGTATTTTTACAACGTATTAATATGGCGAACAAGAGTCGAATGTTTTTAAATTGGAGGTAGGTAGGAAAAGGGAGACCACGCTTTAAGCGACAAAAAAATAAAAATTTGATGTAAATATTAGCACATAAAAAAACCTTTTATCATTAAGTTTTTAATTTAATAGGTAATTAAATAAAAAAACCAAAATCGCTTGCCTGGCTGATGCAAAAACATTGAACAAACAAAAAATATTACTACGCTCAAAACTAGGTGTGTTACTAAATTTTGCAGAATTGCAATACAGACCTCTGAAGTCTTACATAGTTCGATAGTTCCCCATCAGTTACTAAATCAGATGATAATATTAAAATAAATGTTTGCTCTTGTTTCATATTTTTAAAGCCAAGACATCCAATAACTAATTGGTGCAAGTTTACCTTTCAATGTGGAATCAGCACTGGAGCTGAGTAGAAGCCTGGAGTCGGCCGACCACGCCACCATATACACTGCCTGAACATGACCCCGAAATGTTGTTATGAACTTGCCGGTTGACGATTCCCACAGCTTCACCGACTTATCGAACGATGCTGATGCTATAATCCTGATAATAATGGGGAAGTAATGGAAGATTGACTATGAACTGGATGATTACATCACTAACTTGTAACTCTACCTTGCTTCGCTTCAAAAAACCTATGCTTCACAACACAACAACACAAATAGCACCTGCACTCAAAACATTTGTTTTTCTTATTTTTTTTTCATTCGTTCTTATATTTAACTTTTGATGGGTTTAATAATACTTCATATTTACCTTATTTTATTCTGTTAGAGGCCCGTTTTCCTACTTGCATAAATAAAAAAATATATATATTCGTCGATAGCTGCATAAAGCAATCAAAAATTTATTTACTATCTTAATAGAACATTAATTGTACCATTTATTATTAGTAAACATAAGGTGGTTTTATTAAGGAGAATAATAATCTATACTACTATGTATAATAGTTTTACTATAATATGAAAAATTTTGTCCGTACGCATGTACCGATATAACTCAAAAACAATTTGACCGTTCTTAATGAAAATTGGTATGTAGTGAGAGTACGTGATTGCGCAGATGATAGGCTATACAAAATCTATACTACTATATAAATTTGCAGTGTCTGTTTGTATATATGCTTTTTTTTGTCAAATTTCATGATAAACATTCGTTTTATGACTCACTGACATAAATTTTACTCTTTCCAAATCTTATGTCTGTCTGTCTAACTCAAGAACGGCTTGACCAATCATAATGAAAATTGGTATGTAATGAGAAGAAGTAGACATGGGCGTTATCAGCTATTTTTGGCAACGGCTATCTAACCGATATTTGGTTTCAATACCGGTATTGGTAACCGTTGCTGAATATCGGTGTCATAGCGGGTTTTCAATTAACGCGCAATTACGCGCATCGTTTTCGTTTGTAGTTGATAGACAAAACAAAAACCATTAACGCGTTACACGATACCTGCGCGCGCAATTTTCACAAAACCCAATTCTATGTGTCATGAATATCGCAAACTTCGTAAAGTAATCACAACCTTATGTCTATTGACGCAGAGTTTAAGTAAATAGCTATGATAACGTTTCATAGGTCAAATTATGATGAGCGGTTTTTGGCGCTACCAATGTCCATTATACTTTGATCTCTCAAAGCTTACTGCAGTTAAGCCTTAACACAATAGAAATAATGTTGTCTTTGGTTTATACTTTATATCAATATCCGTGAAATGTTGCTGGTTCTGGTTATAAGCCGGCTAGCTAGAGCTAATATTCGCTCCTTCTCTGTTTTGCACATCAGGAATCACTTAGAAAGAGAGAGAAGGCATAATTATTTTGGTTATTATTGTTCTTTCGGTTATCTACTAGTAGCGAAACGAGAATCGCTGAATTGTGAATAGGTTATTCAATATTATGATATTGTCAAATAATAAATGTCAGTTGGCAGCGTCGCGTCATCGTTAGTTGTTTCTACCTAGATATCTGATAGCCGTTGCTAGTTATATCAATACCGATACGATACGTTAGAGGCATATTAACCGTTTTCAGTTACGTTTTCCTATAGCGGACACATATATAAGAAAAAGCGCAGATGATATATAACACATCATTAAACTTAATGATGTTTAATCGAGGCAACATAAAATTTGGAATAATCATGCTTACATAATTGTTCAATTGGGGATGGGAGCTCTAATCTATAAATAATAATCTAACCGCATAAATTTTATTGGTTACTTATTAGGTATATTTCGATAAGACATTGGTGGCAACACATAATAACATAATATACTGTGTGGAAGTATCTCCTAAGTTGGATTTGCAAATTTCGGGTAATATGGGACCTCCTACCTGAACATGAGTGATGAAAAGTAGTATCTACCTAATAACTTCTTGTTATATGAGTCTTCGTTCTTTTTGCACGGTCGTGCCCTTAAAGGTATGTCGGATGTAACTGATTACTTACATCCCTTGTCTTCAAGTATTTTAAAGATATGGTCAAAGAGCAGTGAACAATAATTAAACAGTTGCAGTTTTTACTTGTGTAAACTACAGCAGCTAAGTGACAATATAATGAGAAATACATTTTCAATAAATTACCTGGTGTCTGGAGAGAATTTCACATCATTAATAAGCTGTTGATGACCAGTCATTCGCGCCAGCGGTCTTTTTTCCTTTTCCGGCAACCAAAGGAACAGTGTAAAATCATCAGAACCTGATACTAAGCGTTCGGCTCCTTGGGGACAAGTCTGTTCATATCTCTCCAAAGCCCTCTGTTGTAGTACTTTTTCTGAAAGAACAAATAGGTAGATATACGCATTCTTAGTACTTATGATGTTTGTGTGGTATTAAATCTTCATGGTATAAATAATATTTGTAAAAAATTTAAATAATTTTTAATGGGTAATTTAATGTCTCGTGTTTCACTGACATTGAAATATCATATGGTGGTACACAAATGTAGCGGTAGTACTTCTATAGTCCAGCGGTTGTACTAAAGGTAATGTACTGTACCAAAGTACAGTTGATTATTTATAATACTTCACACATCAGCCTTTAGGAATACTAAGCGACGCATTGTAACCAAATGCCGACACAGTCAATTCGTCGTGTAGTAGTTAGTTAATGTAGTAGTTTTGTTCAAACACATGTTAAATAGTAGAACTAATGTCTATAAGTGGTTTGCACTACAGAAGCAAATGACTCTTAGAAACATTTCTAGCATCTAATATTGCAAGAACGCATTGGTCACGTACCCATTATCGCGGATAATAGTACGGACAGCGGTAACAGTTTCTTTTTAATAGTCGACAATCAAGCAGTCACCACCATTAAGGGAAATCTGTGACACCAAAAGCTTCACCGAGTTGTCATCCAAGAAGAAAGCGAGGTACTCGCGTGTTAATCGATTGCATACTTTGCAACTGAAACACGTTAAATTTTTTTTACAGTTAATTGTAGCAGGAAGCTAGTATCAAGCCAGGCAGACGAAGTTGTATATGATTAGAGTCTACTGGGTGGTGCTAGGGAGACGAGTGAAACTACCAAAGACTCGTGTAACACTGGTACAGTTTATTGATGATCACTTTACATATAGTGTAATGAAGCTTATATCTAAATACAACTATAGATACTCAATACACTACAATTAAATTGGCTGGTACAAAACCCATGAGCCTGGCACCAGTTCTTTATCCAGTGAAATGAATGGATAGGTTTCTTTGTTTAGAGTATAGAAAATTCAACTTACTATCAGCTGTTGCAGAATACTTGTCGAGTATTGCATGGAATGGGCCTGTTCGCAGGATATAGTCTGTACTGAGAGCTAACGTGTTAACCCAATGTGCATGACCTTCCAAAGTCCTACAAAGAACTCCATCTTCAGCTCTCCATACCTGTGCAACAGGTGACAGTTGAAACCTTTTATATGCTGTTAGATTTGTATTACTATTATTTAAATTCTATATTTAATAGATTCACTATGAAATTTGTTGATAATTCTTTTAATATATATGTTGCTCAAATCTTACTTTAATGGTCCTGTCTTGTGAAGATGTGTAAATAAGACCAGTACCACCCCATTTCACGGATGTTACTGCTTTTGAATGTCCTGTAAGACTCAATATTGTAAGACAGGTTGCTGTGTCCCATATTCTGACATCTCCATCTTTGGATGAGCTTGCTAGTTTACGACAATCAGGATTCCTGGAATATTTTGTTCAAATATGTTCATTCTTTAGTTATCCCTGATATACTCAGGTACATTTTCAGCATAGCAACTGTTTTAAATGAAAGTAATTAAACCAAGTAATGTCCAATTTTGATTATTCTATCACAAGAAAACTGTTATTGTGGTATAATAACAGCAATTCCTGATAAATTCTAATAGTAATTGTAATCATTCGAAACATAAAGATTAAATTGACAACTGCATTTGCGGTCCAATTAATTTAGACTGCATAATAGTTTTAAGTGATTTGTAATGTTTTGATTTACCTGAGATATGGTTCCCATGCAAGTGATGTTACCCATTGTTTATGGCCCAACATGGGTTTGCCTATCAGACAGCCTGTAATTGGATCCCAAAGTAAGATCCTGCCTTGTTTACATGCCGAAGCTAACTTGGTGCCATCTGGGGACCAGCTAATACACAATACCCAATTTGTATGACCTGAAGTAAAAAATTCAAATATTATCAGCATGTAAAAGCATAATATAAAATAGTCTTGTTACAGTCCATCATTGATCAAATTATATTTTATTTACCTTTACAAACATGTAGAGGTGTTTGTGTGTTGAGGTCCCAGAATCTCACCGTGGTATCACCAGAGCCACTGGCAAGGTGCTTGCCTGAAGGGCTGAAGCTCGTTGATATAACAGCTTCTGCATGGCCAGGTATTGAACTGTGAAAAATCAAATATAAAATTGTTAACACTAAATGGCTGGCTTCTGAAATTGTCATTTATTAATTTTGATACTTGGAACACTTATAAATATATAGGAATATTTTATCTTTAAACACCAGACTCATGCTCATACAATTTCATGTGGTCCCCTAATTGACTATGGTGATATGTGGTACCCACACCACAACACGAAACTTCTTAACACTACTTATTTGCTATTCAGGTGGTATTCCTCTACAATGCTCTTACCTAACTATCCCAAAAAGCTCAAAATCTGTGGAAATTTAAGAAACTAGTATGGGAGTATTACCTTACAAAACTCATAGTTTGATTCGCCTAAGTCCACCCATAAATAAAAAAAATATCAATTAATGTTGTAATTTGTAATTCATAGAATGTAACACATAGTTTTTCTGAAGAGAAGTAAGGGCAGTTTGCTAGTATATAAACATATATTTACACCATCTTAAATGTATATAAATTTATATTACTTTAAGTATAAGAAATTTTTTTTATGTTAATAGCCGACAAACAAGCAGACTAGCCACCTGATGGTAAGTGGTCCCCTTCACCCATGGACATCAGCAAGACCAAAGGTATCACTGATGTGTTGTCGGCCAGGAAATGAGAAGAAGGTTCGAAAGAAGGTACTGGCTTTCAAGCTCGCAGCCGGAACACAACAAGTCATTTGGTGGCTGACTCAAGCAGGAGGGTGGTAGCTAAAAAAACCTCCTACCTCCACCTCTTACCATTGCTAAGGATTGAAGTATGCCATCAGGCATTAGTCCATCCATTCTAATGTCATTTGTTGGTTTAAAATTAAGTCTGAATAAATAAACACATCAATAATGTTTACTGGAAATGTGCACAATGTTTTTGTGTATCTTATAGTACAATATATTTATTATATGTATATTGTGTGAATATACTTTTGATTCAAATACTAACTACTGATGAAATTTAAGTATTTAGGAGGGAAGTTATGGAGCCATACCGTAACTGAAATTATGGAATATCCGACAAAAAATTTCTAAAGCTGTAACCAAATCCGATATAAACATTTTGAATAATTACAAATAGGGGCAGACTAAATGAAACATGTTGTGACAGGTTTTCGCTCTCTAAGTTGATAGAGTAGCCAAGTTGCTTTCATCTTTAGGTGTTTTTATTATTTGACTTTTAAAGATTTTATTCCATTATTATAATACCTAAAAAGAAAGTCAAAGCATTACCTTGTAAATACATTATATTTTTCTCCAAGTCCTAAATCATTTCATATCTATAACCGAAACAATGGGATAATATAAAATTATTTCATATTCATAACCCTAATCAAAATCTGTAAAATATTATTTATATATCCATATCCAGATCCGAAATTTCATATCCATAACATCCCTAGTAAGAAGTGTTTTTGAGTGAATTAAAAAGTTGGAATTTTTATTACCTTGTGCATCTTGTGACAGGTCTTACACGAAATACAGCCTGTTCTTGATAGATAATGTCCACAACTTCTTCAGAATTCACTTTAATACCATCAAGAACATCTTTTAACGTAGATGTTATTTCAATATCTTTAATGAAAAATAGAAATGGTTTGTCTTCCTGGAATTTCATTCAAAAAATATTTTAGAATCTTATCAGGCAAAATGGTTATAGTAGACAAGAAAAGTAAGCAATTTAAAATTCAACAATTGTTTACTTACGTTTTACCTGAACATGTAATGAACCTAAATACATACCTCTTGCAAAAGGGCATTACATATTAAATTAAGTTGGTCCTTTGTAACATGTAATGGAAGTTCGAGTGGACTACCAGTTTCATCTCCAGTATCAGATTTAAATCTTGCTTGTATACAGCTGGGTAGATCCGTAACTATGTCCATTTTAAATATTCTATTGGAGTTATTTCTCTTAACACTATTGTTCATAAGATCAAAATATAACCTAAAAAGAGTACAGTACGGTGATACTGTAACTACAAAAAAGCTCAAATTACTATTCTGTCATTTGTCAAAATAACTGTATACACAAATGTATCTGTGGTCAAAATCATGCTGTACGCTTAGGGCTGCTAGTTTTATTCGTACCTATAAAACATTGGATTTTTTAACTTACTGTATGGTATATTAAATGTGAGTATAAATTTTAATGTGTCACAAAATATTGAATAAACTTAACGAAATTAAAGTGCGGAACGGATTATAGTGGAATATAGACTACATTTTTTCTTTGTTTGGATGCCGTACTTATGACGTTAAGTTTTTTATGAATTAGGTTTTTAATAACATACCTCTTCAAAGCTTGGATTATCTGAGAACAAAGCGGCAGCAGCATATTCAATTTACTAGACATGGAATTTAAAAAACAGACCATTTTTATTTATTGTTAGTATAAATATTAGACAAGAGATGGTTGACATTTTACTAGAATCAGAGATAGGATTGGAAAGGTGGACGTCCTACGTCCTATAAGTGTATAATCTATGGAGATCTCGCTTAAGTAGGTCCTAGAGTGGAACTACATTCAATGATATTCTATGTCGAATGTATGGCAATACTTTTTAAATGTCTGACATCGGCTTTTAAGACGTGTTATGTTTACCAAGAAATTGAAATAATCTTTTTAATCGGTGCTTCAAAATGAAGTTTCAGTACCTCTTATGTATTTTTTGGACTATAGTTAATTGTGACGAGCATACGCATACTTACAAGTTAAAGGACCAAGTTGTATTATGGATGAACACCGTAGGCCCCTACCATAATCGCCAGGAGACGTATGCATATTTTTCCCTTCCATTCTGTGTTGGCACGAAAGTAACTATAAAACATTACCATGAAACTTTGTCAGAAGCATTGCAAGGTGTCGAATTGGAATTTAGTGGCCTGGATATCACGTTCAGAGAAAATGTTCCAGCGCAGCAATTTTGTGCGATAGAATTAAATGAACAGTCCTACAAGGCCCTTGTGTATGCTGTCAAAAACCATTACTGGTATCAGATGTACGTAGATGATCTTCCTATATGGGGAATTGTTGGTGAAATTGATGGAGACCAATACTACATTTGGACTCACAAAAAGTTCGATATTGGATATAATGGTAACAGAATTGTGGAAGTCAATTTGACTGCAGAAAATAAAGAACGACTCACACCAGATGCTAAAATTCCATTCACTTATGAAGTGAACTGGAAGGAGAGCAATATTCGCTTTGAAGATCGCTTTGATAAGTATTTAGATCCGAACTTCTTCCAGCATCGTATTCATTGGTTTAGTATATTCAATAGTTTTATGATGGTCATATTCTTAGTTGGTCTTGTTTCTATGATACTAATGAGAACACTTCGGAAGGATTATGCCAGGTATTCTAAGGATGATGACCTTGATGATTTGGAAAAGGATTTAGGTGATGAATATGGCTGGAAGCAGGTACATGGTGACGTGTTTAGACCAGTGCCACATTTGGCATTGTTCTCTGCTCTGATTGGAGCTGGGTACCAGTTAACTGTTGTAGTTTTAGCTGTTATAATATTGACTATATTTGGTGAACTTTATACTGAAAGGGGTTCCTTGTTGTCAACTGCCATTTTTATTTATGCAGCAACTTCACCAATCAATGGTTACTTTGGGGGGTCTTTATATGCAAGAATGGGTGGGAAGTTATGGATAAAACAGATGTTATTGTCAGCATTTCTTTTGCCGGTGATGGTTTGTGGAACAGCTTTCTTTATAAATTTTATTGCAATGTATTACCATGCCTCAAGGGCAATTCCGTTTGGTAGCATGATAGCTGTTATGTCTATTTGTACATTTGTTATCTTACCCCTGACTCTTGTAGGAACCGTTCTAGGAAGAAATTTAGCAGGTCAGCCTGATTATCCCTGTCGTATTAATGCTGTTCCCAGGCCGATCCCTGAAAAGAAGTGGTTTATGGAACCTGGTATTATAATCACTATGGGTGGTATTTTGCCATTTGGTTCGATATTTATTGAGATGTACTTCATATTTACATCCTTTTGGGCATACAAAATTTACTATGTATATGGATTCATGTTACTAGTATTCTTGATTCTCATGATCGTAACAGTTTGTGTTACAATTGTGTGCACCTATTTCCTATTGAACGCAGAGGACTACCGCTGGCAATGGACCAGTTTTCTATCAGCTGGAAGTACTGCCCTCTATGTTTATTTGTATTCCTTCTATTACTTCATTTTTAAAACAAAGATGTATGGCTTATTCCAGACTACCTTCTACTTTGGTTACATGGCTTTGTTCAGTTTGGCTTTGGGTATTATTTGTGGAACAGTAGGTTATGTTGGTACAAGCATATTTGTTCGTAAGATATATTCAACTGTGAAGATTGATTAAAAGCTATTAATATTGTCATATTTGTCTTATAGGTCATATTATGGACTTTGGATTAAAATGAGTGTTTGTTGTATTGTTTAATTAAAGTTGTAATATTTAGATTTTAACATGTATGAAAGTTGTAGACAAATAGGTGTATAAAATATAATAAAATAGCTGGTATTAAAAATTAAAGAGGGCATTCCTAAAAATTTTAGTTTAAAAATATTTTTGTATGAGTGATAACCTTTGAATGGTTATTTCATTGTAATAGGGTAACATGAAATATTTAAGTCAGGTTATTTTATATATTATTTGTAATGGAATGCCTTAAAAGCATATTAGCTTTTAGTCATAAATATTAATTAACAGTGCTAATAAAAAATATCAGCATTTAATACCAGTCACAAACAGTGTTGATACATATTGAAATATTAAAATTTATATATAATACTGATAAAATAACATATCTGTTACACCAGTGATTAAATACTTTGATTTGTCTTTAACAAAGCATTGTCAATAATCATTCAGTTTTAGTGCTGTTTGTGATTAACATATATCATGCTGAAACTATTTATTATGATAAGAGAAGGTAGCACAATTATCCCATAAACTTATCTTATTAGCGTTACTAAGTTAAATAGATATAAAATATTATAGCTATAAAAAAATTAAGCAATGACATAATATCGCAAACTTTTCAACCACGATTTCAGTGACGCTGACGCAATCTACAATCTTTTTTTTTCTGTAGGCGTCTACTACAGCAATGTAACTTTAGCACCGGCAGAACTCATACACTCTAAACGTAAGTTGCTAATACCTTCCTGTGAGAGATATTAAAAAACGAATAATACAAGTGTAAAGCAGATCAGCATACATTTTTTAGCTGTTTGGGTGATTGATACCTGCCCAACTACCCTCGCCTCATTCTGAAATGCTATAATTCACACAACTATAGAAAAAAAGTGAATGTTGGCACTAAGACGTACGTATTTGTGACACTGGAATCATGGTTTATTAACGTTTATATCCAATTTGAATTTCTAAATTTAGCATAACTCGAGACCGATTCACACTTGAGATGTGATGATCTCTTTGTGTAGGTATAGAAAACACGTATGGAATCCGCAAAGTATTTCCTTCAGCTATAAATAATGATGAGATGAAAACCTAAAGAATAAGTTCATTCATATTTTAATTTTGTTTTTGACAAGTATTAAGTATAACAAATAAATGAATTGTAGATAGGATTCATACTATGGTCCCATGTTATTTGTAGGTACTTTCCACATTAAAACAGTTTAATTGTAAATATTTTTGCCTGTGTTATTAATAGATGTAGTCCCAAGTTACACATTAGCCTTTTAAATTATGTCCCGTATTCTATATCATGTCCGTTTATATTTTTTTACATAGCACACATATTTATTTGCAAATTGATTTGTTCTAAATACCTACGTTATTATAGTTTAGCCCAGAGTAAGTAATTTTAACCAATTGTATTGAGTTGGGTTATTTTTTATGAATATCATTCAATTTGCCATCATTCAATAAAGTTGTGACATTATTGTAATAAATTAATAAAGGAAATAAAACATGTTTTTTAAGTTTGTACACTAAACTGGCTATCACAGATCGATTATTTTATTTGATATTATTGTTCAATATGGTGTCCAATATGGTGATATTCGTAGACGGACAAGTGTCAATCGCAAATTAGCTGGCTATAGTGGATTGGAAGGACTGTTACCATCGGAGAAGATTAGTTCTGAAATGGCGACCACTTTTGGCAAACTGAGCATCATAGATCTGTTGGATTGGCGGGTTGGAGAACCAACGGGTATTCATTGGATTCAGAAGGTTCAGGACCGGTCAGTGCCGCAAATTAGGGGAGGTCTCTGTCCAACCATAGGCTGATAAATACATTTATGATATATTAGTCATGTTGAAGCATTCTTATCTTTGAAATAATCGTATAGTAACGTATCGACATGAATTTGCTTAGCAGAATTTCCATTAATTCAGACGGAATTTTACTTTTCTTTTTACATAATAATATATATTTTTTTTATGTTAATAGCCCACAAATGAGCAGACGAGCCACCTGATGGTAAGTGGTCACCGTCGCCCATAGATTTCAGCAAGACCAAGGTAATCACTAAAGTATTAAAGGTAAAGACCAAGGTAATCACTAAGGTATTAAAAATAAGTAGTAAAAAAATATATTTGTTACTAAACTAGTTACGTTAGGATACACGAGAAACAATGACATCTGTTTTTACAGTTAACTGTCGTGATAATGTTCAGTACTTATTATTATTAGGGACCTTTATGAACGCAATAGAACACAAAACAATAGTTGTTACAATTTGTGTGCGTTTGTTCGCGTTAATCTGTGAAACGACTTACCGAATTCGTTCTGGTTTTCACTTATGTATTGCATCACTTAAGTTTCTTTCATTGCAATTCGTCCATAAATAAAAAAGTAATTAATAATTACATATATTTCTAATTAACCGAACGAGAAAATCTGTCCTAAAACAATGTAGGTGTTTTTTCTAAGCCTAAGGTAGTTTTTCTGAAGCGAAGCGAGGGCATTTGCTAGTGTAAAAGTAAATTTAAATACTGACTTTATATTAGGAATTAAACGAATAGCAGGAATTAAAAAAAAAATTTTATGTAAAAATATTTATTATTATTTTTGACCTTTAACAAACGCATCGACGTCCACAGCACCTTTCCTCGATTTCTTCCCCCCTGGACTCCTACTGTTATAAGCGTCAGCGGTGCGTTTTCTCAACGCAGCAATATCTTCATTTTCATCAGTCTCGTCTGCCCATTCGAGTACCAATCTTCGCCCGTACAAATGAGTGGATTGGCACAAAGCTTCAAAAGCAGACTAAAATGAAAAATATATTTAAATTTTCAAGAAAATATTTAAAGAAATTTATTTAGCGAATGGAGTAGGATTACCTTGGCATCCGCTTTGGTAAAATAATCTATAAAACCGAAACCGCGATGCTGATCAGACGAGATTTTTTTAGGTAACCTTAGCGTTTTTAACTCCCCAAAGGCTCTGAAACGTTAGAAATATTTATGGACCATAGACAAATATGATTATGTAGTTAGTACAGATAAATAAGAAAATCATGTCTAATAAGTATTTATCAGTAGATTAAAATCTTATCCATCACTTCCATTAAGTCAACTATAACCAAAAGAAAGAATAAATTTTTTGTTTCCAAAAGTCAAGTTCAACCTCGGAAATGAAATTATATGAAACGACGGTTCTCATAACTTTGTAGTAATATTAGGATTCTAAAATATTAAGATTAGGACGCGAAAACTTACCTAAATATTTCGTGTAGTTCATTCTTATTAGCTTGGAAGGGCACATTGCGTACCAGAATTTTTGTACCGTTTTGTGTAGTTTCTTTACTAGTTCTTTTCGCTGTTTTGACTTCATTCCTAAAAATAGCAAATATAATTATATATCGAAGACATTTAAATATTCACTGTATTTAAATTTCTTTTTGTATATCAATTATAATTAAAGTATCATAAATGAACAGTGTAAGATATTTATTTAATGCTTATTAAGAGCTTTCAATAGATATTCTAATAATAGGACAATAAATAGAGCCTATCCTCAAGAATTTCTGAAGCTTCCAGTTGCAGGCAACTTGTTAATATCGTCTATTGTAGACACACACAATTATATATGTAATAATAATATGTAACAATATAATTAATATAATAAGGCGAAAACTAAATTGAATAACTGTAGTAATGTGTAACATACTGATTTCCTCTCTCGGATCTTTTCAATTCGAGTGTTTTTCCATCAAGTGTTGAACTTTGAAGAACCTTCAAAGCCTCATTGGCGTGCTCTGATTTATAATATTGTACGAAACCATATCCCATCGAAAGAAAGTGGCCCGGATTCTTAGGATTTTTTTTCTTCGCTATGGTTACGCTGTGGAGTTTCCCACATATTAGGAAATGCTGCAAAAAAAAAAATTCACTGACAAACGAAAATTATGTAAAAACTTTTCATTAAGTAAAATAATTATCTTAGATTACTCTTCCACAGGTATTGCTATAAATGAACCTGGAAAACCGATTCGTTGAACAATAAATGGAGCAAACATTAAATTAATTATTGACCTCAAATAGCATCGTAGTGTATTTAATTTTCCCAGTTTCAACGACAATACATGACATGTCGCACGTTCAGAATTAAAGTGACTTAACTCAAAATTCCTGAAATTCCAGATTTTACTATAAATTTTCTTAAAAAAGCCTACTCTAAAACCCCATGGTGAAAAAGAGCCCGAATTATGAGTGAGAAAAGGCAAAAGGGAAAACCTCATACATCAGTCTCTTTAAATTTACTCAAGACCATACATTTTTGAAAACTTTTTTCGTCATATCCCATAAATTGCAATTTTTGAGTTAAGTCACTTTAATTCTAAAGGTGCGATGTGTTCTCTAACAGTATTTTGGATGATAAGTTCCACTGCTTTTATAATAAATTAAATTAAAAACACAATTTTTAATCGCACAATAATAGTACAACTTACTTCTTTTAGGGAGTTTTCAGTAGTAATGAAATTAAGATTTTTCACAAATAGAGTAGTGTTGTTCTCTGGTTCGAATTGTTCATCGACTCCAATAGTTTCATGTTCATTCATAGACTCTTCTGCGTTGTTTATATTTTGAGTCTTAATATCTGCCTGTCCATCGACCGTGCTATGAGCTTTAGAATCTATTTGCCTAGTATCCTGTTTCTTTGCTTGTTCATTCATATTTGAATCTTTTGTTTCATTGATAGATTTAGCATCTGTTTTAGATGTTTCATTAGCCTTAACAAACACATTTTCTGGTGCCCACTCCAAATATAAAGGTGCAGCTTTGAACTGAGAATACGCTAATTTAGTAAACGCTTTCTTAGCTTCGAAGGGCTCTATGAAATCTACTAGAGCCGAGATCCCGTGTTTTGGCAGTAAAAAACGCGCCAATGAGCCGTGTTTCTCAAATAATTTTTTGATTTCATCCTTGTCCGTGTTGGCGGATAAGTTTTTTACTAGTATGCACGTTTTTGATCTTCTATTAGCTGGCTGCACAAAAATGATTATAATTATAAAAGCTAACGTCAAAGCATTTCTAAAGAAAAAATAATAATCGTAATATTGGTACTTTATATAATAAGGATAGGCTGGTCCGATAGATGTTTTCCTGTGATAATTTAATCCTAACTAGGTTAATTGGGAATCTAAACCATCCAGGTACCCATTTCATTTAAACATACAAAAACATTCATCAAAATCGGTCAAGCTGTTTAGGAGTTCAGTGCCATACAGAAGACATATATGAATACTTATATATGAAGATAGAAGTGATTAAGAAATTTGTTCTGACTATTTGGATGGTGCTTTGTTCTTTTTTTGTACTGTAATATTATTTATTTTCCAAAGTAACATAAAAATGGTGTGATCTAGTGCGTGTTAAAAGCGCAACGTATGGGTAGATGTTTAAATTAAACCTCTAAATAACTTACTTTGTTAAATGCATCT
This sequence comes from Megathymus violae, assembly GCA_003671415.1. Taxonomy (NCBI): domain Eukaryota; kingdom Metazoa; phylum Arthropoda; class Insecta; order Lepidoptera; family Hesperiidae; genus Megathymus; species Megathymus violae. Next base: position 1,661,049 of record PDGT01000041.1, read on the forward strand.
AAATACACTCCATTGGCTTCTAGAAATCGTCTGGTTTCTGCCACCAGTTGTGTTTCGCCGAGAGCTAACCGGACGGCAGCACTTGTATCTAAAATGTTACAAACGTTTCGTAAATTATATATGAAAAGGAGGAGCTTCTACCAAAAGTTACTATTCACTTTTTGCGTAATCCTAGAAACGAGTCGCACAATGGCTTCAAGTATATATCTGTAAGAAGGCAAAAAAAACGCAAGGATTCAACTAAAGTGAATCAATGAATTCGAGTTCAAAGTCCATAGCCTAACAGCTCAGAAATAAACTTGGTTCACGACGTCAAATAACATCAGGCAACATCAGTACACCGATGTATAGTAACCTCTACTTGTAAAATTACAATAGGGCTTCGATATTTTGGTGTGCTATTAACACCCCACCTTACGAGGTTCTAATAGTATGCAATAACAGGTGTTTTAGTACGACTCGGATCGGAAATTTGCCGTGAATCGGCATGAGGATTACCAACATTGATAATAAAATAATAATAATAATTTTTAATTAAATTTCCTTTCATAATAAAAATTATATATACTTGTAGTGTTGTCGCTTAGTAGAGCTTCCTTCGTAGTGCTGTAATTGGCGGCGACCACATCAGCGACTGCGTTGGCGCCCAAAAACAGTAAATTCCAATTATGGGACGACTTAGCTTGAGCCTTCAATTGTTTTGCTTTTTTTTCCTTAAACGATAGACCAGCTGTGAACATAAAATAATTCACATATTATATAAGTACACTTGAGATTTGCATGAATAACTAATAAAAGCAGTAAACCAGTCAAAATGATAAATTGTTAAATGCAATGGTTTAGGTGCAGTGATCCTTTGTTACCAAGCCTTTAGATAGAAGACTTAGAACATGGAATTCTAATTAGAAGTATCTGCAATATTGGACAAGATAAATTTAAAATTACCAATCATTACAAATCTAATTTACAGTTAGTCATACCGATGCCTACAACAATTAATTGTAGCCAAGTTAAAATTTATTAAATGCGTGATAAAAATAAATAATATGGCTATGGGTGCTAAACGTAATGCGTAGGTTTCTAATGCAAACCGAAGGTTAGTTATATACTGATCGTAGAATAAGGGGGAAACAATCAAAAAAATGACAGGACATGTATACAAGGACAAGTACCATCATCATCTTCTTCATCTTTCGAAACTTCCGCCTTAGCTGGAAGAAGATGTAGCATCCTACCACAAAATGCAGTGCCGTCCAGCTCGGTGAAGGCCTTCACTGCATGTTCGGGCATCATAAAAGTAATTGTAGCAAACCCTTTTGACTGCTTCAGTATAGGATCCAGAGGCATGTTGACATCTGTTAATGGACCTGTAACATTAGACATTATTCTTATATAATAACGGCTACAACTCATTAGGGATCCACTGCTGTTATAATTTTCCAAGCACGTGCCACTAATATTATCTTCCGTATACTTAGGCTTGTGACAATCTGGAATAATCAGCATTGACGACCCTATAGCCCAGTTGGTAGTGACCTGCCTGCCGAGCGAGGGGCCCCGGGTTCGATTCCCGGCCGGGGCAGACATGTGACAGACAAATATTTGTTCTCGGGTCATGAGTGTTTTTAATATCATATTTGTGTATGTCCATGACACCCGAAACCCAGGCAATCCTAGTGCGGGAGTGTGAATGTGTTAACGTCTATGTTAATCAAAGAGAGATAGCGGAATCGACGTGAAGTATGAGGGGTTCGACCCTTCGTTGCATTCAAGCCAAACAACGATGCTCATATTGCACTTTGCTGCACAACACATGACGGAATGGCGTCTGCTGTTACTGATAGAGGTTGCTGGGCTCTATATCGCTGAATATAAACCCGACGGTACTCATGTAAGTTTTCCCTGCCTGGTTACCCTGTCTAGAATTAGCCATGAATTGTTTATTTGTTGCCATTTCCTTTTTAGCTAGCAACCATTCAACTATATTTTTGGTATTAGCTTATTGGTGATCATTTATCATCAGGTAGCTCATCTGTTCACTGATAAAAAATATTATAATAGGGTTAACCAATATTACCAATAAAACGTACCATATTTTTGAAATAAGCTAGTAAGTTCCTCTTCTGAAACAATGTAAGGAAGGTTTCTAACGAAGATGCGTCCACTCTCACCGATGCTTTCTTCATTACTCTCCTTCTGTATTCCAGAGAAATTTGAAATAATGAAAGAAAAAAATATTTATTACGTCATAACAAAATGGTAGCCACTGAAGCTGCTATAATATATTGCTATCTATAAATTAACCAAAATATAAATATACACATAATAAAAAAATATTAGAAGATGCTTTTGGTTAATGTTTTCAGGTTGCGTGTCGGTGCAGGTAGATCATTCCACTTGGTAACCTTATATTTGAATCTATCACGAAATGCCGTTGTATAATGTAAAATAGAGTCAATGTTAAATTCAATTTTCAGCGAAATATTTGAAATGGTGACGCAATTACCTCCTGCCGCTGTTTAACATTAAATTGTTCTTCTTCTTCGAGTGCCTTTTTTGCATAGTTTTCAAATTTATGGACGTGTATACGATGATTGCCTGTAAGGTATTTTAAGAGATAAAGAAAGTAGAAATATTAAAAAATTTGTTTTAATTATGTATGTATATTATTAGGTGTGAAAAATCCCAAGCTAGAATTAGGCAACCGGTATTGGTAATTCAATTAATAAATATTTTGGTATAAAGCAATGGAAAGAAGAATACTACAAATAAGTGAAGAAAGTCAGAAAATCCTTATTAACAATTATGATCATGATTATATCAGATAACTAAAGGGATTTAGTTAACAACTTCCAAAACATATTAAAGCAATGAAACAAAGCAAGTCACATTTCCAGATGGAGTCAAATGGATGAAACCAAAAATGAAAAGGAACAAAAGAAACAAGAAAAAACACCAGAGATGAGATAATAAAATAAAAAAGCATAAACATTGTTTCAATGTATGAAACAAAGAAGACAAAAAGCCTAATACCGATAATCACTTTTATACCAAAATCCATTAGACAAAAATAATTTGTTAATGTTTTATTCTTACTGTGATTGAAAGCACGACAAAAAGTAAATTTACATACCTATAAATAATTTGTCTTTACTAAGTGCCTTCTTCAATTCTTTTTCTGTTCTGAATCCTACATAACAGAATCCTGCTAGCTTTTTTGTTTTGCCTAGTGGCAATCGTATTGAGTAAGGAACTAAGGGTCTGAAGAATTCTTTTATATCTCTCTTTTTACATTTGAATGGCAAACCAGTAATCTAAAAATTAAATTACTATTATGATATTACAAAAATTTTATGTTGTAATGCATTTATATCTTAATATTAAAGTCATACTTTTGAATTAATATTTGTTTCCTATCTCGGATATATATGTAATGACAGTCCATAATGTCAGGACGTAGTGATCCTACCTGCTAAAGGATCCATTCCAGGTTCAATTCCTTGAGGAGCAGACATTTATGTGACAAACAAAATATTTGTTCATCTCTATTGATTATCTGTGATGTCCCATGAATGTTTACGCTTCTTGCAAAACAGTGAGAGAATGTTTATTTTATTTTAATTTGTATTAATGTCTATTATAATGTGTAATAAATAAAAGCAATGTAAATAAGTAAAGGTAATTCTATATTATTATTGTTATTAATGTATTTATCATGTTTTGTTGATGTAAAAAATAACTCACTTTCACATAAAATAAGGGCCGGTTTCTAATTTTTTTTGGTGGAGTTGTGTCTTCTACAAATTTCTCCTTTTCTTCATTTGTATTTCTTTCAACTTTTTTCATCAACAATTTCATATACTGCAATGAAAATTTAGCTACACTTCAACATTACTCTTCCATCTAGATATTCTAGAGCAATCATACATGGTCTAGTCTATTTATTTCTTTCTCTAAGAACTTCTTAAATTATGAGTTAAAGGGTGAACTTCATGTCTAATGGCATTCTCTCTCAGTTGACCCTGGCTAATGGTAAAAACTGAGATAATAAGAAAAATAAATGAAGTGAATACATAAAAATTTACGGTTATATATATTATAAATTTATATACAATAAAATAAACTTGATACTTGATAGATAAGTACTATTCACTTCAGGAGCTTTGAAGGAAATGGTCACAATTGAATTTATTTTTAATTTCTCTGCTACATGCATTTTTTATGTTAACAGGCAGAGCATTCTAAATTGTGGCAGAAGTTAAGACTTTCTGTTTATATTGAGAATACAACTTATGAAATTATGTTTGTGTACTTCTGCAGGAAACCACAAAATAATTTAGCATGTTGATATAATATTATTAATATATTATAATTCATAAATAAATAATAATATATTATAATTCATAAATAAATAATAATATATTATAATTCATAAATTTGCTACTGTGCTACAATACAGTGGTAATGTATAGCTTAAACCCTTCAACCATCAAATCATCAAATATAAAACAGACTATTCCATTGTAAACAATATAAGTCAATTTAAGTGACTACCATTAACACTAGTTAGCACTGATGCTAGATGATGAACATCTGAATGTTTCAAAACTCACATCAAGATCACTGATTTGCTTATTTGCTACTTTTTGTTCTTTATTACTTTCATCAACACTTTTTTTTTCTTCAAGTACTTCTGTGTTATCTTTCTCTTCCTCCAACTCACTGTCGTCTTCACTCTCCTCTAAAGCCTTCTTAATCCAAGCAGTTTTTTCATTGACATGAGCTTCTATGAATTCCAAAAACAATGGGTCATCTTTATGCTATAAAGGTGGTAAGAAATACATATAAATAACACTTCATCATATTAAAGGTGTAAAAAAATAATGTACTTCCTCATAAAAGTGAAGAGTATTAAATTTATCTTTTGCAATTACGAAACGAATTATACCAGTTAACTATACTAAAGCGAAGCTGAATTAAATCATAGATGGTCTTTAAATTAAATCTCTCAATAGAGTTTTAAATACATTTTAACACTTTAGGAATGATTTGAATACATACTTTTTTAAGAAGGTGCTTAATTTTATCTTTATTTTTCTCTAATTTTTTTTCTTTTTTTGCTTTAGATATTTCAATTTCACTTTCATGAAGCTTTTTATAAGCTGTACTATCAGGAGCATATTTACTCCAGGCTCTTGGTTTCTTCTCATCCCCTAGGTTAGCACAGATCTGAACATTGATTTGCATTGAATTTATGCTAGTACCATCAAAATATTCTTTTGCTGCTGTTGCTTGTTCTTCTGTTCTGAACCCCACAAACCCAAAGTTCCTGAATTTTCCATTTTTAGTATATTTTAATTGAACATCAGTTATTTCTCCTTTCTCGCTGAATATCTCTTTTAGTTTATTCACAGTTACCTGTTATTTTTCAAATGAGAATTATTAAAAAAAATAGCACAATAACATATTGTATGCACCTACATTTTTATTAAATAAAACAGTGTTTATAATTAACCTTACCTTATTTGGCAGGTTTTTTACAATCAGTCGCGACATTTTAAAATTGAATATTGTTGAGAAAAAATATTTCACAGTTCACATAGAACACAATGCCGGTATCAAACAGTCGGAATGCTTGTTTATTACATGTAATCTTTTAATATTTCATGTTATATTTAATTAAATAACAACTGAATAACGCTATAAGATGGGTTATAATGTATTTTTCCTATATAAATTAATTCTTTATTTATACTTGTACCATAGTTCAATTTTTATGTACCATACCATTTCCACGTGAAGTTTGACATTGATGTCACAAAATCACATCATGAATATTTGACAGTGACATTCACGAATTTTATGGGAAGCAATGATTGACGTTTAATATTGAGTTTTATCTACGGTACCTACGGCTACTGTACGGTATAGTACACAGAGTACATTAGTATATACTGAAAGTACAGTAGGTGGAACTTTGGTACAATAATGTATTGTTATTGTCATTGTCACTTTAACGTTTGTCATTGCTGTTAGTAAATCTGCCTGTTTAAATACTTTTTGTATGGTATAACGTATTTGTCTTAGTAAATCCTACATTCGTTTTAAGCTATAAACCAATATTCTGTGTACTTAAATATGTCTACTGCTATGACGTTTGGCCAAAAACAATTTATTCCAACACCACCTGATAAGGGAAGTTTTCCACTAGATCACGATGGACTCTGCAAGAAAACTATGAGCAGGTACATGAAATGTTTATTCAATAATGATAACAACAACTCCGTATGTAGAGAAGAGGCAAAAGAATATTTAGCATGTAGAATGGAACATAACCTCATGGCTAAAGAAGATTGGTCCACTTTAGGATTCAAGGAAAGTAACGAATGAAATTCGTATATTATATCCATACTTTTTGTAAATATTTAGCCTCTGTGATTGTCTTTAGTAGAAATAAATACAAAAATTAAACTTAATTGTGTTGATTTCAATTCCTACAAGTTTTAAACCAGCAGAGTAATTTAATTAAGCAGTATAAGTATTAATTTATTTAATTAAATAAATGACTACCACTTGGATATAAAATATACTGCTGTAGTTCAGCCAAAGTCTTTAAGAATGTGTCGATTTTGGTGTGTTTCGTGTTCTTATGAAATGCAGCAAAATTATACTACTTTTAAATCAAAGGATTCAACTCAATAATTATTGACAAGTATCTATAGTATATTTGTAATGTTCAATTGTTGATACTATCAATAATGTAAAAGAGGTGCTAAGAGTCAATATGTTGATTTTCTTTCATCTTAATTCTAGTGATAAAGTTATGGTTTGCTCAGTAGCATATAGACATAGGATTCTTGAAAACAATTGTTTTCATTTGTACATGAGACCAATTACAATACAGTTTTTCAAGTCTGATGAGTAAATTGTGTTAGTAACAAACTAACTGTAAAACAAAGGTAAGGTTACTTAGAGCATTTGTTAGGTTTGCATAGTGATTTTCTATAGTCAGATTCCAAAAAAAGGATTGTGATTTTTCTAAAAATCGGTATCATCAAGCAACAAATGTATTATGTGCAGCTAATGTATAAGCATTATATATAAATATATGTAAACAGCTGACAAAGGAGCTGATGAGTCACTTGATGGCAAGTGATCAGCATTGCCTATGGATATTAGTTCCACCGAAGGCATCACTGAAAGGCATTCTGAGAAAGAAGAATTAAGAATGATTTGATGGAACTCAGCTCTGTACCTAATCAAATGTTCAGATAACAAAGTGTACTATGTAATATGCTGTTCACAGCTCAAAATATTGTATAAAAATTTTGGCATCGACATATTTTTACTGATTTTATTCCATTTGTTATAAGTTATAACACCAAAGCCTGCTTTGACATAGATCATAAAAATTGGGTAAAATGTACTGAGGGTGCACTGGGAATTTGAGCTTATTATTATGTAGTCAATCTTCTTTGTGGCCCAAAACTCAGGAATTTTGACTTCTATTAGCTTTGAATTTTTCTATATATTGCATTTCGGTGCAATGAATGGAGGTGCTGGTGTCCACAACTGTTAGCTGTGCTGGCGGAGAGAACCAATGAGAGTGAGTTCACAATGGTTACATTATACCTAATATAATATATAAGTTAGGAAAGATTTTAATGAATTTATATTATTAGGCCATTCAACTGTATTGGATTACCAGTAAGGAAGGACGTGATACTCCAAAAAAACAAAAAAAATGAAGTAGATGAGGCAGAAATTTAAGTGGTCTGTAAATCCCTTTACAGTTTTTGACTTATAAATGTGCACCATTGATTGAGATAAAACATTGATCTAACAATATTTTTAAAGGCAGAAAACATGATGATTAAAATCTGATAAAACAGGTTTAACTTCAGGTTCCAATTCAGCTCCATACAGATCATTGAGGATACTACATAGCTAGGTAATCAAAGAAAACTGACAAGGAATTCCATATCTGATTACATTTAACATGAATTTCTAAAAAAAATCAGTTCTGCTTAATGTTCAGATATGTTATGGTATGACACAATTTGGAAATGATAATTTGGTAATAATCATTATGAGTTAAATTCAGTTATCGTTGTGAAAGTTTTTAATCATACTAGCATGTTGCATAGCTATAAGCTGCCTCAAAATAAATTAAATTTCAGAGAAGCTATGTGTAACTTTAATAATAAGACAAAAAATGCTCATAGAAAAATCTTTATTTTAATTTATTAATAAACACATATTATTATTTCATTCAAAACTGTTTGGTTACATGTATTGTGGATATTTGTTTTTATGTTGACAAATTTTGAGTTATTTTATTGCCAATTACAAATGGCATATTTTATAAAAGTAAATATCACAGTAATTATTAAAAATATTTGTGACCAAAGCAATTGTAAAATATCTAATATTTCTATCTATTAAACTATATGAGCGACTTGAGAGGTATAAAAACGATTTAAAATACAAGTCAACTCGGTTGCCTTATTATACTTTATAAGACTAATGTTCGTACTATGTATAATGTACCCATACAATTTATATAATTTTCTGCTGATTGCACAAGATTATCATTAATACACATGGCATAGTAGTATTATAATTTCTAGTAATAAGGGAAAGTTCTTACATGGCCACGGAACCAGCTTATCAAAATTTATGAACATATTAAGAGGAAAATACAAAAATATTTAAATGGAATTTATTCTGTACAGTAACTAACTATCAAAGCACCATTTTCACTCCATGGAGTTTCATTTCATACTTGTATTGGCAAATTAACTTTAGACAGCATTATTATGTATATAATAATATTTCATACAATTCACACATAAGGACATTCTCTTAATACAAATCTAATTATGTTATATTCCTACCTGAATACAGAAATGATTAGGACATTAAGAAGGTATAAAAATTATTATTTAGTATATGTAGTTATTTATATATGGCATATTTGTTTAAAGGATTAAATATAAAAGTAGCATAATTATCTTATCTTAAATAAATATTGTACAGTAGTATTATTATATATATAAGGCGTGTCACTTTTTAATATAATTTTATATCAAAGATTACATTACGAGTATATGGACTGACTTGTTATATATTAAAGCAAATGATGTAGTAGTATGTTAACCAATACATTTTATTAGTTATCATAGAAAACTAAAAACATACATTAAATATGAAATGGTTATGTTTTCCTACATATATATTTATTTATATTTTCATTAAATACTGACATCGATCGACAATACAAACTGTACAGAAGCTAAGTGAGTGGTGTTATGTACCTTACATATCATAAAAAACCAAGCACTCGATCATATTGAGATCAAAATGTACATATACAATTACAAAAAAAACATGCCTCATCGCTACAATTATGCTAAAAAGTTTACGTAACTAATAATTATTCGTAAGTATTCAATTAATACTAAACAGGCAGTGCATCGTTTGCGCAACAGTTTGATTACCCTATGTCAGACGTTGGCGATATGTACTGTTGAATTAGAAATGCATATCGATTTATTCTATTTCTACTATTTTATAGTACAAAAGAAATTTGTATGTATCTATTAATAGTACATTTTGGTGTTTCCAGCTAAATGGTTCAATAATTTCGAATTGTTGCAATAATCATAACGAGGGACGTAAAGGTAAGTAGGAGATTGTGTTTGGGGTTCGTCGCAGTGGATCTCGGGGATCGGAGAGTGGACCCGGGCGCGGGGAGGGCGCGGAAGGGCGCCCGGCGTCCTGCGCGCTCCTCGGGGCACGCCATCCAGAATGGTGCAGAAGGAAGTTGCTTTTCGTGTTCTACACGCATCTGCAGGTCGTTGAACTTCCAGAAGCCCTTCCCTTTGAAGAAGTACGTTTTCCCTGTAGAACAAGCGATCTTAATACAGATTCAATTCCATTTTTCATCCGTAATATTGATTGTAGGTATAAATATAAATTATGTTGGAAATTTCTAAAGGGGCTAAAGGATATTTTAAGAAAAGGGTATATTGAGCTTAGATCACACGACTATAATTATGTGTTTTGTGGCTAAATCAATTCGGCGCATTTCTTATACCATAAGCCAAAGATAGCCACTAAGAGGGTAAGTCTGTCTTTGCATTTGATTAAGGGCACCAGAAGTGATCATTGCCATGCATATTTGTAATAATGAGCTTTCATCAACGTTTTTTTTGGTCCAAAAGGAAGCATTGAATCCGCTTGTTTACTGAAATTGTTACCGATTGAAATCTGTTGTACATTATTTATTAGTATGTACTAAAAATGACTGCATGATAGTTTGTAGTCTGAATCAGAATGACCATGGAATATTACCATCTTTCCATTGGAAAACACTATCGATGTTATAGCCTACTCCCTTCCACATCGCCATATCTCGTGGATAGTCGAGTTCAACGCGTCCTATGTCTTCGTCATACCTGAAATTAAAAATATTATAAACAATATAATAGGTGATTATATATTTCAGACACATACAGGACACATTAGGATTTCATTGACGTGTAGGTGGCGTGTGCAACAAATAACCAACACAATATAATACTTCTGACATAAATGACGTAATGGAACTTACGCCTTTTTGTTTG